>JAQPPZ010005395.1:0-36703 GCA_028583015.1 Wollemia nobilis | reverse complement strand
ATAAAGGATGCATTATTCACACATGCGTTGTTCATATAATTTTTGTCTTATGAACCTCTGTGTTTAAGAGTTTTCATTTTTTAGGCACTCTTTCTCTACGTGAACATCCTCCAATTGGTCTTGGAGGATCTATCATCTCTACTCTGATACCAGTCTATGAGATATATCAACATGATCAGTCGTCTAAGTCCTTTTATGTATGTGCTCTATTCCAGCAACTTTATGGTTATGTCCTCCAATGGACTGATTTACCACACTCTTGCCTTTGTCTATAAAAATAACATTCATGTCAGGTTGTCTTCTATACTTTGTGCCTGCATGAGACACTGGAGCACACATGTTGTGAGAATGCTTGGAGCACTCTCTAGGTTATCAAGTGGTCCTAATGGTGCTTTCGCTACACTCACTCGTAGGTCGAGAGGGTGCAGGCATAGGCTTATATCCTAGATGCCCTAGGACTCAATCTAGACCGTCTAATTATTTTCTTTGACATGGCTCATGAGGCGGCATACAATTAGCTCCCACTTTGGATATATCTATGGTGAACTTACAAGGTTCACCTCTATAGGGAGTCTGCATGGGCCTACGCTCGAAAGTGGTTCCATCTACTTACCCCTAAATAGGTAGATCTTGAGCTTATCTATACTCGAATTATGGAGGTCTTGAGCCTCCATTAGATATAGGTCAAAGGGATACCAATATGGATCCCTCAATGATATATTCTTTGAGAAAACTTGTGGATGCCCATGAAATGTGATCACGATAAATGCTACCATGTGCAGAACCCCCATGTTGGAAAGTGCCATGCTCTGATCTATGTCTAGAGGGATGTCTAGTACTTTCTCTAATCGGGGTATTCTCAACAAAATCTCCTCATGTGGAATTATCCCCTCTAATACTCACTGAACGATGTCCAAGAGAATTCTATTATTGAGGGTATTCTACATTGTGTTGTGCATTAGGTGGATCTCGGGCTTCGATCTCGGGTCTATGCCCGAATTGGCCTCTCCGTGTTTGCACCATTATGTATCCTATGTCTAGATTTAACTTTTATTAACACACAAAGAATACAATGATGATTTCTCCTTTTACAGTTTTAAAATAAGCCCTAAATTGTTTGATGTGTTTTCAATTTTTTGTATTAGTAAAGTAACTCTTGTCGTGTTTTGTAATATGTTGATGACTTTCTTAATTGTTTAAAAGGCTTTCACTTGTATGCTCATAGCTCGACAACCTGGCGATGAACTCCAGGTCATGTAATCCCCTTGAAATGTGGTTATGAGATCCACACCCGGGCAGGGAGCACAAGTCCTACCAGAACCTCACCCAATCTCACCCAATCAGCATTATACCCTCTAAAGAGAAGTACATGCAAATTTTCTAGGCTATGGATGGTTCTTGGATCTGGTATTGGTCTAGAACACAAGGTACGTGGGAGTTTGGCCAATGGATGGAAATCACTGCCACCATCATTGAAACCCTATTAGTGGTTGGATATGACTTCCAACTCACTAGAATTTACAATGTATCATAGTTTGTGTGGTTCCTTTTACTTTGCATGAAATAAAAATGTACAAAACAACACTCAAATGATTCTACATGCTTTTCAAAAGAACGTTTCACTTTTAATAAAATGTATGACCATGCTAAATGATATTTAAAGAATGCAACTATCTATGATATAAATGGCCACTAATTGGGCCTCATGCATGCAAACTCTAAACAAGCAATGTCCTAGACCGCTGGAGACTAGGGCGGACTTCAATCAGAGATCCGCTATTCCTAGCAATGACTAGTAGAAAACTAAGAAAACATCTAGGACTTTCTTTTTTGCATTTTGCTATGTTTTCCTAATTAGCATCCATCTATCGCATTCTACTTCTCTAAAAGCACAGATAGAAAAATACAGAGAGGAGAAAATGACCCTACCTCAGATCCAAGTCTACTGATGGTGTTTGATATCTACTTTTTTTTGTTTTCTACTGATCACGGTTGTGATTATTGCCTGTGGGTGTTAGTCGTGGCGACAAATATTAAATATGGTTGTCAACCATGGTTAGCACCTACAACAAAAACATAGAGAAAAAACATTAGTGATCACTAAATTTTTGAGGTTTTCGCCATGATCGCCTTCTATACCATGCAAAATACTAACACCTAATGCTATAATCATTGAATATTATGTAAAATTGGGTATGCACATATGAATTGACAAGAAATTACACAAAAGTAAAAAAATGCTTCTCTTATTAATATTTCAAATGAATCCAAATTACATATACATCCCTCTTAGGGATACCCTTTTGATACAACAATTACAACATGATAAATTCCCTTCTAGGGTAGGTGTAATCCAAATGTCTTCCACAAAGACATGAACTGCTCCAAGGTTTTAGACTTTCTTCTCCACGATTAGAGGTATTTTTTGCCTTGCATCTCAAAACCCTATTGATCATGTGTGCAATAAACAACAAGAAACATTAGATACAAAGGAGGCCTCTCTTGATGAGGCTTTTAAGAGAATCTTGCATAAAGGATGATGTAATTAACATGAAATCAAGAAAGTGCAAGAAACATATTAAACCTATTCTAAACATGAAATATCACCATAGAACATGTAAAGGAAAAGCATATATGTCTATCTAATGGTCTAAGTGCGGAATTGAAAGCATGGAAGCATGAAAAGATCCATTAGTAGCATAATTGCAATAATGAAAGGAAATGACTAAAAACCCTAATTGCACTAGTTAAAATCCCTAATAAAGCTAATTAACATGAGATATAACTAATCTAGTAATAATAATCAAATCCTACAGCTAAAGAATGGGTAAATAAATGATACTGACTTGACCATGGCTCTGAAGCACGGTGAGTACTATTAGCCATGGTTGATAGCCATGGTGGAGCTTGAAGTGATTTTGTACTCCAATTTAGGGGTTGAATATCTGAATCTCTCTATCAAATTGATGGTCAAGGGTTGCCTCTGTATCCTCTGACATATTTGGTGGTTGAATTGCTCAATTTGGTGATGGAATGGGCTCAATTGATTTTCTTGATTCTTACTAACCCTCCATAGATTTATTGACTCCAAATGCCACGTGATCTCCAATTGGGCAGCCAAATTATTACTCTCAATGTACCAAGGTGAGTGTATAATTTGATAGGCCTTCGCTACGTTTCAATTCAAGGTTTATCTATATCTTTTCCCAATTTGAATGGGGGTTAAATAGCATTTGCCCAGGGCTAGGGGTAGCTTCATGAGGAAGCCAAGAACAATATTAGGTAGTTTGAGTTTGTTGAATGGAATGATCCAAAACCTTCCTCACTCAAACCACTCCAATTTGTAACCAATTGGTCATTGCAACCAATTTTGGGTCAGATGAAGGCCAATTGATTCTAAGAACTGACCGCGGTTGACAAGTGCTATCAGCTCTGCTAACCGCAGGTGTCAGCAGAGGCTAGCACTAACTAGGAAAATGTGCCCAAATTGAGTGGTAAAAACCACTACTATACCTTGGTATCTATCCAAGGTCTTCCATATGGTCTTCTATCATGTCCCATATGAGTAGTCGCCTTGACATGACACATTTTAGGTGTCTACAAAAACATAAGGAGAATTGTTAGAGACTCAATATGCTTCAAAATCAACTCAATGCTCAATTCAGAATATAGAATAGTTTGTTTTATGAAACTTGAACAATCACTTCACACATCCACTTGACTAGGCTCAACCAACTCTACTCAACCAATCACTCAATGAAACACTCCTTTCTCACAAACCCTAGTCCAAGCATGTAAACACCAACTCAAAATATTCCCAAAAATGCTCAGCAATAAATATCACATAACAATGATACTCATGATCTTTTCAAATCCTAGTTCAATTTCTTTGCTCAACAACTCACTTCAACAACAATGCTTATAGCAATGATACTCAAACCCTAGTTCAAGTTCTTTGCTCAACAACTCACTTCAACAACAATGCTTATAACAATGATACTCAAACCCTAGTTCAAGTTATTTACACCATTAATGGCTTCAACAACAATGCTAATCAAACAAGGTTTCAATAACAAATCTTTATTCCAGAAAACCTTGAACCATTAGCTCAAACATACTTAATAAGGAAACCCTAATCAAGTCATTTTCACTCCAAACTTATTTTTCAGAAAACCAACCAATCAACTTAACTATTAAAGAATGTGCTCATACCTTTTTTTTTATGATAAGGAATAGACCTCACAAATCTGCCACAACCATAAACATTTCTTTTCCAAACTCAAGAAGGTTAGAAGATAAAATATTATTCCAATATTTCCTTAAAGATATTCCTTGGACCAAAATATAATCAATGCCTTATTTCTTCCTTTTTCAATTACACTCAAAAAATCATACATAACAAAAATACTTGGATATACCTTATCAACTCCAATCTTAGAATAGTGACCAACACCCTAATATATCAACCACTCTTAAAATAATATCCACCACCATAGGATATTAACCACTCTTAATAATATTCAACACTATAGAATATCAACCAAACACTTTTCACTCCACACAAAACCTTTGAGCAAACAATATTAAAAATTTAATTTTGCCAAAACTTGTAACTCCCTTGCAACCTTAGAACCAAATAATAAACATGCAAAATTAATTTTTAAATTGCCCAACTAAACTTCCAAAAATTTCGTACATAAAATATTCTGCATACCTTGTACTCCCCACAAAAAGGGGATTCGATGTGACTCAATCTATCGTCTCCTCTAGCCTAAGTGCTAGGTGCTTGGGCACTCACCACATGGGCTATGAAGGCCCATGTGAAGGAAGGATAAAGACCTTCCTCTTATACCTTCAACAGTCTACTCACGTGAAAATCATGTTTTCTCTCTCCCTTGGTTGTAGCGCTGATTATTATGCTCGCACGATATTCTAAGGTATGGTTAATATTAATGAGGTGGGTGCTCCCCCTTATATTCTTGATTTGACATTCCTCCTCATGTCGATGCTTTTTAAAATTAGATTTTCAAATTTCAAATCTAAAACCCACTCTAGGGTTTTAACCTTAACTTAAATTAATTTATAAATAATTTTAAGCTTCCTTAGTATAATAAAATTATTATACTTTATTTTCCAATGGTTTTTATGAAAAACCTTTTATTTTCTCCTTCAATGGTTTTAATGGAAAACCTTTTATTTTGCTCCATCAAGGTTTTAATGAAAAACCTTTTTGGTCATGCTTCATAAGACATTATGAAACTCTTTTGAAATCAATCAATTGCATTCCTTTTTACATCAATGACAACTCAAATTTGCTTAAAAACTTGCTCAAATTACCGATAATATGAATTATGCTAAGTTTTGGTATAATTTGGAATAGTTTTGCACTGCCTATTTTACCTTTTATATTCAATATTACATGTATATCTTTGATTTCATCTTAATCCATATATGCTACTAATCAATATCACTTTCTTGTATGTAGATCCAGGTATTCCAATGCACAAGGAAGAAGCTACAAGTTTGAACATGGATAGATCATCATAGTAGTAGAAAAAACCTGCTTTTCAATTCATGAGTGCAAGGAAGACACTGAAAGCACACCTTGAGTTTTTAAAAGGATTAGATATTTTTAACTTCTGTAATGGATTGTATCAATTAAGAGCCCTCAAGGGGATGTTTTGTAACCATGTATTTAACAAATAAATTAATATAAATAGAATCCTCCATTTCTTTCACTTATTTGTCATTATGCTTACATTAATGTCGCTTTTGAATGCTTAAACAGAACAATAGATGCATTTCATTTCCCTTTGCTAGGTGCACCATTTTTTCTACTCTACACCTCCTTTTTTATTGCTCTTATGCTTACACAATATGGAATTGGTGGTACTCCATATTTAGCCAAACATAATGGTATCCTCCTAATGGTAGTAATTTTTGGGGCTATTGGTCACATAACACCTTTAAATCCAGAAAACTAAACACGACTTGGAATTTAGGTATTGGCTTCATCTGCTGGCAAATATGGTTAGAACAAAATAATAGATTATTTTAAAGAGGAATTCGGTTCATAAGAGAGGACCTAGGGGATTATGTTAAGGAATTTATTAGAAACAGTGCATACCAAAGTATAAGAAGAATATCTGATGACAGAGGTAGAACAAGACATTTGGGCACAACTTTGGAATCAAATGCAACATGAAAGCTATCAAGAATAGAAAAAATAACAAAGAGGGCTTCAGTAATCTTTGTTGGAAGAGGACAAATATAGTTAATAAGAAGGTAAATTTTAAATAAAAAGGGATTCAAAGATCCTAGGAAGATAAAAGAAAACAAAAAAACTAAATTTTGAGCATTGCCAAGAAAGGTAGGATATCAAAATGAATTTAAATAAGATGATCAATTTTTTTGAATAAAATATTTACCTTTTACTCAAAAAAATGGGATGGATTAGGATTCTTATGTGAAAGAAAAATAATTACTTTCTGATTATCATAATGAATTGAAAAATGAGTCATATTGGTTCTAAAAGTCTAGAGAGAAATGGTTCAAGGAGATAGAAATACAAAAAAAATATGCTACAACAAAAAAAAAAATTGTTCGTCATATAAAAATTATTATAACTCTAGATGGAATAAATATTGAGGATGAAGAAGATATAAGGAAGGAAGCAATTAATTATTTCAAAAATATTTTTTCAGATTCTAGGAAAGATAAGGAGGCACAAGAAATTTTTTTGCAAAATATTCCATCAATTATCATTCAGGGACCAAATGAAATCTTGATGAATAAGATATCTATGGAGGAGCTCCATGAAGTAGTTTTCTATTTCCATCCTAACAAGGCATATGGCCCTAATGGATTTTCTGTAAATTTCTTTGAAAAATGTTAGGACTTATTGAAGAGTGATATGTTAGTTGTGGTTGAAGAAGCTCAAAAAAGGAATGCTATAATAAGTGAGATCAATGCTACTTATATTACTTTGGTTCCCAAGAAAGGCGACATAAAATATTTTGATAATTTTCATCCAATAAGCCTTTGTAATATGCTTTATAAGATCATTTCAAAAATTATGGAAAATAGGTTGAAGGGCATTCTAGGGTGTCTTATCTCGGAGGAACAAGGTGGCTTTATTCATGGTAAAAAAATTCTTAATGGTATAATTATTGTAGGAGAGGCCATACATTCTCTTCATTCCTTTAAAAAACCAGGTATGCTCTTGAAGTTAGATATGAACAACGCATATGATAGGGTTTCCTAGACTTTTCTACATATTATTCTTAGAAAGTTTAGATTTTATTATAGTTGGTGTGAGTGGATTTAATGTTGCTATAGCATTGCAGGAATTTTCTATTTTGATCAATGGTTCTCTTGTTGGTTACTTCAAGTCATCTTGTGGACTTTGTCAAGGTAATCCACTTTCTTCTTATCTATTCATTATTCAAGTGGAAGCATTAGGGAGAGCCTTTTCAAAGGCAAAAATGAAAGGAAAAATTAAGGGTATTCAAGTTGCAAAAAATAGTCCCATCAAATCTCATCTCCAATTTAGTGATGATACTTTTATTTTGGGCCATCCCTCAATTAGTGAGGCCATGGAGTTCAAATTGATATTATCATGCTATGATAAGGCTACTAGATAGTTGGTAAATACTACAAAATTCAATATTTTTTCATTAATAGTTCCCTAGATTTACAATAAATTATTGTGAATATATTAGGTTTTAAAATTGAAAACATTCCATCAACCTACTTGGGTATTCCTTTCTCTGGTAAATAAAATAAATAAGATCTTTGGATCTCCTTTTTGGATAGAATGAAAGCTTGCTTGGCATGTTGGAAAGGTAAGTTCTTAATCATGGTAGGAAGGCTACAACTCATAAAGACTACATTGTAATCCATTCCCATTTATATGATGTCACTTTCAAGACTGCCAACAAGTATTGCATCAAAAATTGATAAAATTCAAATTGAATTTCTATGGAAAGGTTGTGAGAAAATAAATTGATTTCCTCTTTGTGAGTGGGATAGGGTTTGCAAAGGAAAGAAAATTAGAAGAGCATATTTGCAAAATTGCATACTTATAAATTTGGTATTAGGAGAAAAGCTTGGATGGATATTATTCAAATATCAAGGAAAGAATTGGGTAAAAATATTACTTCAAAAACATATAGGTTCTCTTGATGTAATGAAATTATTTAGGAAAAAAACTCTATCCAAAGGATCATCAACATGGAACTTAATATCAAAGAGTTTGCAATTGATAAATAAATATATTTGATGGTGAACGAATGAGGGGGGTTATGCAATTTTTTTGTCTGATGCTTGGTTGAAGCCTTATTCTCTTATTTTTTACTCAAAATGGCAACCATTGGCTTAAGCATGCCTGCCATATAATTATCCAAACATCAAAGACTATATTATTATGAGCAACACAAACAAATTATAGATTTATTTTAGTAACCTAGTTGAATGAGAGGAACTCAAACAAATTATAGATGAACTTAAAAATATGCTTCAAGAGTTTTATTTTCCAATTTTTATACGAAAGGATGATTTGGTTTGGAATTTATCAAAAGATGGTGGATACACAGTCAAGTTGAGATATGAGTATTTAGAAAAATCAAAATTTCCTTCTCCCAAATATTATCCTTGGAAGAATGTTTGATCATTAGAGACTCTCCCTAAGGCCTCAACATTTCTTTGGTTAGCAATTTAAAGTAAGATTCTTATAGGAGAGAGTCTACAAAGAAGAGGATATAATGGACCCTTCATATATGTCTTGTGTGAGAATGATTTATAAACATCATATCATTTACTTCTTCATTGTTTGTTTGCTCACACCATTTGTTTTTTTTTTTAAATATGAAATTGTTTTGGGTAGCTCCATCAACATTGAAAGAGTTGATAAGATGTTGGATTAATTATTTCAAAAGTAAAGCATTATGTATTCTTTGGAGGATTGGCCCTTCCATTATTTGATGGAATTTATGGCTTGAAATAAATAACAAAAGTTTTTAAAATAAATCTCAACATCATGCCCAAGTTTATAATCATATTATTGCCTCTCTTGTAAAATGTCTATAAATATGATGCTCATCATAGGAAGCCTCAATTGTAAAAAAAGTGGTGCTAATAACTTAGCTATAGGATTTGAACATACATGGGCAAATCACCTATGATAATGAAATTAAAACAAAGGATCTACTTCTATCTATGGTAAAATGGAAATGTCCAAAAATTAGGTTGATTAAAATTAATTTTGATGGTGCTTCTAAAGAAAATCTAAGAAAAACGGGTGGAGGTGGTGTTTTAAGAAATAGTGAAGCAAAAATTCTCCTCACTTATTCAGAATCATGCGGAACTTCAACTAACAACTATGTAGAGGCTAGAGCACTTCTTATAGGGATTAAAATTGCAATAGAAAAAGGATGGAAATATATTTCAATTAAGGGGGACTCACAAATTCTTATCAATGCTATTTAAAAAAATGGATGTGGAGGATAAAATATAATATTATTGTTGATGTTCATCATCTATTATTAGATGCAATCTCTTGGTAATAGAGCATATTTATAGAGAAAAATCGGATAGCATCTAAATTAACGAATTGTAGTGTTGATCTTCATTCCCGTGAAATCAAATTTTAAAAGATAACATGTCAAATGAGATTTTATATCTTAATCAAAATGATGTCAAAGAGCTGATTATAAAAACATAACACTTTGAGAATATTGAATAATATACTTAAAATAAACAATAAATAAATACCACACCAAATATAATATTTTAATATTTTGATAAAAATAAGTTCAAATAAAAACCACATATAACTTATTTTAACAAATATACCAGTAAAAGCAAATATAAAACACTAATATTTATAGTAAAAACTTTCATAAATCCAAAAACTTTCATAAATCCTAACCTAATGAAGAACCAAAAAAAAAACAACCCTTCAGAATCAAAACAACCTACGTTCTTAATATTCTTGGTAACATATTTTGTTGTGGACGCTAACATTTCTATACAATCCCTCGAAAAAGGCATTTGTCCACAATGCCTTTCTTAGTCATGTTCAATGTATTGAAAGCGTCCGTCCGCATGTAGACGAGTTGCATCAGTCTCGCCGAGTTTAAAAGTAATTTTTTAAAATCTTTCGGCAGTTCCCTGGATTTAAACAATTCCTTATTCAATTCGATCAGGCCATCTTGAATAACACCGTAAACATGCCCTAAAGCTGCCTCTTCCGACGCCTCGGGATTGTCCTTTCTGTAACATTCTATCGCAGAAGCCAGCTCGCCAAGATCTCTTTCCGCCTTCAACACCATTTTTTAATAAACAACGAAGTTAGATTGTACAAATATGAATGTGGTCGAAGAATATACGAGTAGATTACTGCAATTTACCTTATACGTTTTGGTATCGTTGATCAATCTCGCAGTCAAGCACACAAGATGGAGAGATTTGGATCTCTCATCAATCTGGCACAGAATGTTATCAGTGACGACTCCTCCTATTAAATGGATTAATGTGAGAATCTCCGTAGCAAATCCAACTGATACTTTGGCGACATCTAAGTATTCATTCCAACTCGGCACGCATTTCTGCTTACACCACTCTGCTTCTTTGCTGAAGGCATCAAGCTGGATCTTCCACTGATCATATAAAAATAGTTTTTTTTTTAAATCTTGAGATCGATTCTGTGATCAATACATGTGACGACAACAACAATGTTTTCTAAAGAAACTGTTGATTGAGCTATACACGTTGTTAAAATGTTTGACGGCATTTTAAAAAAATATGTAGCCTACAGGAAGTCTTGTGCAATATCATTCTTTATTACCAGATTTCATATCACAGAGTGAACTCTGAGTAAATTCAGTTTATTATATTTTCACAAGTCTTACCAAGTTTCTAAAGTACTGGAGCATGTCGCGTCCTTGAAGGTCACCAGCTTCATCTGCTAGCTCATTCACAGTATTGTACAAGCCAAGAAAGCAAACTTTTATGTGATCAGGCATGCCGTCCAACGTGTTGAGATCCCACCTACGAGAAGGAGAAGATATAGCATGCCTTGTTAAGGAGCAACCCCTCTAAAGTAATGTTTAATGGAAAACGTAACAAAGTGTATTATTAAAAATAGTTTTTTTATTCAGAAGGGAATGCGACCTCGACCTCGTCAAGAAAGGAGTGTGCAAATGGAAGTGGGGATTAAATTCAAATTATTCTTTGACTTTTCTTCTTAGAAGTATTTTTCTCATCATCTTTTCCAATTTAAAAATTAGGGATAAAATAATAGTTGGTGGTCCATAGTTTAAGGGAAGAGATACACTTTTTTTTGAGACCATGGAATGAATTTTTTTGATGAGATAGAAACTATTAAAAAGCTTCTAGTATGGGTTAGATCAAGGATATAACACTCCAAAAGAAAAGACAAAGAAAGCTTACCTCCAATATCATTTGGCAAGTTTAGAAGGAATTAAAAGGTGCAAAAGAGGGTGTGGAAAGAAATCCTAAAACAAAGACAACAAAAGAGGTCAAGTTTATTTCAAGTAAATCATCTTCATATTCTTCAAGTAGTATAGAATCCTCTCTAAAAAATAAGAGTGAAAGGGATGAACATGTTATCCCTTGCACGTTAAGGTTTGAAAAGCAACATAATAAACAAATAAGGATGGAAGAAACCCATAACAATTTAGGTTTTTTAGAGCAGGATAAGATGGTAATTGCTACAAAAGAGAATCCTTGCACTTTAATTTTTTTAGGGCAACATAAAAAAGAAAGTGTTTTTGAAGTTATTTCTTGTACTACACATCCTTTAGAATAAGGCAAACCTAAAGATGATAAGTCTTACTATGAGATTGATGAAGATGAAAGTATTGTTAAGAATGAAAAAAGAGAGGAAGACCTAGGAAGCAAAAACAAAGAGAAAAAGAAGCCCAAAGGAATATTGATATGAGAAAACAAAAGCAAATATCACAAGCCCTAACAAGAAGTGGGGCTAAACCCACAAATAAAAATAAATAACAATAGTGAAAATAATATCTTGGAATATTAGAGGAATGAATAAGAACTCTAAAAAAAATGATATTAAGAAATTGTAAGGTTATTATAGACAATATATTTATAGATATAGAAGTTGGGCAACAAATATTTTAACCATTAGGGTGTTGAATTTCATCTTCACAGATTTTTTAATTACAGAAAACATCTGACATAAAAGAAGTTGATTGTGGAAATTAGCAATTTGAAGAAGATGAAGAATAGCTTTTATAAAAAAGCAAATGAAAAATATATTTCATAGTAAGGCAAAGTTAGATATGCTATTATTAACTTGTTAGAAATGTAAAGAGGGCAATGCAATGTTTTATTTTTTAATAAGAATGACCCCAATATAAACTACATATAGCTTATTAAAAAAATAATGTTAAAACAAAAAAAATTATAAATAATTCTATTTAAAAAAAAATTAAAAATATATGTTTTAAAATAAAAAAGAAACATAAATTAATTAATTAAAAAAAATCACGTATGAAAATAGTTTTATTATTATTATTATTAAGATGTAGGATGTTTTTATATATTAAGTGTTAGCACACTTAATAAATTTAAAAGAGAAATAATAAATTCAAAGAAGAGGCCTAATAAATTCACATTATTTTATAAATTTTAATTTTTTTGCAATATATTTTTTTCTTTGCAAAATGGTCCCTATATCTAGACTCAAAATATATATTTTGAAAAATTACCTGGCAAATGCTTCATTGAGTAACATGATGTCGTCACGAGAACCATACTTATCGTAAAGATCATCGAGAACAACAAGCAAGCAACCAATTTTTGCGAAGGCCATTCTACCTCTGCCATATTCAGGTTCAAACATGCTAGCCGCCATTGTGAAAAATATCTCAATATGCCTCTCGCGGGTGAATTTCAAATTCCTAAAACCACAATCTATCCACCACCTGTGCAATGCAATCTTATTTTTTAACTTCTGCGTTTAATAAAAATCAAATCATCGATATGTTGAGGTGAAATATCTTGGCTATTAAATTTGATCAGGCCATACTTGTGCACTTGCTGGAGCTCCATTTGGTGTATAGACTGCATTGCATTGAAGTCGACTTTAGCCAGCTCCACATATTTCTCATTGTTAACATATGGCAACCTGCAAATATTTGAGGGCACACTGCGATTAAAACAAAAAGTTTGAAATAATTTAAAGATTATAATTAACTTTATCTACTGCTATGGTATAGCCCTCACTTATACAAAGTCTTCCCTAAAAACACTTCATTTCCGCGACCACAGATATCGATATAAGTTCTTGCCTCCATTCTGGGCAAACTCCGGTGAAACCCAAATTTCAGTTCATACTTGACCTGCATCATACATATTTAAGACTTTCTTGAGTGGCCAATTAAAACAATGTTCGGCTCTAAAGTCAAATCAAATCGAATCATCGAATCAAACATTGTAATTATGTATTTTTTCTTTTGTTTTTGGCATATAGAGACATGAATTCCAAGAGTAATTCACCTCTTCAACGAGAACTTTTCGGAAATGGTTTAGCTGCTTTAGATTTTGCTGCAAGTAAACTACGGCAAAGGCTTGTGCTTCTTTCATTATTTTTTCTCCCGGAAATGCTACTTGTGAGCATTTGTAGAGGCTCAGCATGCCTTCGAGGTCTCTGTGTGTTTTATCAGAAAAACTAAAGAACTCTCCATTCTCATCCATAAAATTCGAAATAACCTCTGCAGATAATAGAAGTCCTTTCATATAAGAACCGTTTCATATTTGGATCAAATCGATTGCTTATTTGAAATAGAAGTAACTAATAAAATAAGTAACAAACAATGACCTGAAGATACATCGTATTCATGCAGTCTCAGTATCCGAAATCCCAAAGTTGTGTCATTGATATTCGCAATAGTATCATGTCTTCCCCTTCCTATTCCTTCCGGCGTCCAATGTCTATATAAAATAAACATTAGTCTTAGGCAGAATAGTGTAATTTTCACTATTTTAGGAGAAGAGGAGAAGTACGAAAAGTATACCCTCTCCGTTTTCTATTTGAGGGGATGAAAAATATATTAAAAAATAGCTACCTGTATATATAATCCAATGCATCCTTGGTTTCCCTTTCGAAATGGCGACCGATTCCCAGGCGTTCAACGGTGTCAATGGAACGAAGACGTTCACGGAGATCGCAAGGATAAAAGCCAGGTACTGTCAACAATCATAAAAGCAAAGCCAATTTCTAATCAGTCATTACCGCATTAGTGTTTGAGAAATTCAAGTAGCTACATAGAGGTATATATATATACATAGTATCATACCATGGTCTCCAAAGATTCTGACGACAGATGCTATAAAATCCAGGCATCTTCCGTCTCGTGTGTGCATAAATGCACAAGCTGTGGATGCTGGTGAGCCTGCTACAGATCCATATTTGGAGAGAAGATCCATAATTTTTTTCCAATCGACAAATTCTTGCAGGCCCTCCAAGTAAAAAAGAAACGACGTAGGTAGACTGTGTAATGCCGAAATGTTAATCCTGAAACCAAAGATGCAATGTTTTTCTCTTAGGAATTAAAAACAAAAATAAAAACAAAAACAGGGCTTTCAGCGGCGCTAGAGATAAAGTTACCCTTTTAGTTGATCCTTCCTCATTGCAAATATTCTCTTGATAAATAATGGTTCGTGGGAAATACCCAGACTTAAACTATGAGCCTCTTTCAACATAGAAGCAAATAAAATGACAAATCCAAGTGGCATATTGCAATCCTTCCCTTCATTGAACTGTTGAGTCTGGTTATTAACAAAGTCTATGCCTACAAAACATAAGTAAAAGGTAAACTTAAAGAATAACAGATATTTAATATAATTAGTGAACCACAAAAGCATAAATCTAAAAGCTAGGGTACTTAGGATGTATATATAAACTATGAAGTCACCTTTCTGCACTTGGGTTCCCTGAACTCTCCATATTTTGAGGGTAATGACAGATGCAAGAGTACAAAGAAGTCTATCATATAGTAAATAAAAAGATTCTTCCCCCCAGGAACCATCAGTTAACTGATTGGAGACAACCCATTGTAGTGTTTGTGGAAACTGCGGTTGGGAAGAATTGTGAATGGCGGGTATTCGTGCAACCCAGGCAGTATCATATGCAGATGGGCTTTATGTTCCCCTTCCCCATGGAGTGGAACATGTTTTTGATATCATATATCAACGTCTGCATACTCATATAGTCTGGAAATGACTGTGACTTTGAACACAATTCATGAGTAACATATCCAAAATAAATTCCAAAAAATAAAGAAAGCAGACGAAATAGTAATAAGATGGAAGGAAATGATATTTTATTTAAATTATAATAAAAATAAACCTTGTGAGTTTGTACGAGGCTTTTAATAACATCGTCGTTCCACATGCTAGGAGGATATTCCACAGTCGCCATTCTAGACTCTGAAAAAAACACCCAAAAAAAACAGGAGACACTTATTACATTAATATTGCCACGACAACGACGTGTTCAACCATGGATGATCCAAAATGTTCCAAAAAGAAGATCAGCAAATGAGAATGGTATGGAGAAAATAATCACCGTTTTTTTTGGGGGCGTCTTAATTTTGCTTCGCAGCGAACCATCCCCCGAGGATAATTTACAAGTGCTTCGCGGCGAAGCGCTTGCGGGTGAGTGATATGGTTAAACATTTCCAACAGCTACAACCGATGGATTCCAAAATGGCAACAAGATTCACTCTAAGCTAATCCCCACAAATTGGTATATGGAGGATACAATGTCATGATAGACCTTATATAGAATCATCTTTTGTCGTTTACCTCCGCCCCTCTTTCCGCATTTATTGACTTATCAATGCTCTGGACCCATGACTTTTCAATGTTGTGGACCCAGTGCCTGAGCGGGGACCGATCATTGTGATGATGATAGTTATGGGGCTTGAATATAACATTTCCACCTTTTTCTTAACCTGGCAGTTCGTACCCAGTGCCTAAGCGGGGACCGATCTTTGTGACGAATGATGGTTATTGGGCTTGAATATTCATACTTCAAATAAGATAAAACTGCAAAATTTGAATCTAAATAGTTTTTCAAATAGGTGGTAACATCTAAATTCAAGATTCGGTACCTTGCCGGTAGTTTTCCTTACTAGGTAACATCTATATTCAGTCCGTGGGTTTAGGTGGATTGGTAAGTTGGGGCGTTTATCGAGAGGAGACCTAGGTTCCAATCCCACGGGCTTGCCCATGCACAGACAGCCCAGATCTGATTCCTCTGAGTGGTGCGCCATATTGATGATGACGGTGCAACCCCTGTGCATCCGGGGACCCGGGTTACCATGTATCGAGACCGTGGAAGTCCTGGGAGCCATGGTAGATAGTTTGAACTCTACCAGCTGTGCTGATAGTTACTAAAAATCGTGATTGTAACCATTGCTTCTATTAAAAAAAAAAAAAAATTACTTTAATATTGCCACATAACAACGCCATGTTCAACCATGGATGACCCTAAATGTTCCAAGAAAGAAAGCTTAGCAGATGCTTTGAAACTTTTGACGCAAATCAGAATATCACAGAAAAGATAATCACCTTCGGCCATCACTACAACTGATGGATTCCAAAATAAGTTAATGCCCACAACAAATTCATGTGGATGATACAATGTCAGTGATAGATGTTATACAGATTTATCTTTTGTCGTTTACCTCTTCCGTCGTCTCTTCTATCGGTTACGTGTGCGGGACCGATAATTATGATGGTGATAGTTTTTGGACTTGAATATAACATTTTCACCTGTTTTAACCCAACGGTAAATATTTCATTTAGTTTTCAAACGCAAAAGTAGTTTTTAATGTTTTTAAAGTTGCATGGAAGATGTTTATTCAATATCCTATAACTTTAATTACATTTAAATCTTAAATTTTTATTCAATATCCAATAACTTTATTTCGTAACATTTAAATCTTAAATTTAATTAAAATTTTTTAAGTTGTTCACAATTATTAATGGAATAATGATTAATTTGATAATCAATTTAAAATAATAAATTTTCAAAAAAACAAACCTACATTTAAAAAAAATATCCAAAACCAAACCATATGTTCAAAATTAAACTATATATATTAAGTCGTATAAGGAATATTGAATTTTTTACTATGTGAAACAACAATTATCTTTTCGTCCGAGATTTTCGCTTATTCATTAACAGATACGTAGCATTTTGCAATGCATCAACGGCTGTAGCTTCTTTTTCAGTCGTTGTCCCAATTTAGTGGTAGACGTGGTCATACCTGTTCCATGTATTGGAAAGTGTGGCGACGGTTCATTGGACCATATATCCCGTATTTAGTGAAAAAGGGGATGATGCATTGGACATGTGACGTAGAAAGTCATTACGTACACCTTGACGTGGGTCCCAGGTGGACAATCCATCCCATATTTACTGAAAAAGCGGATGATGCATTGGACATGTGACGTAGGAATTCATTACGTACTCCTTGACGTGGGTCCCAGGTCGCATGGAACAATATAATGTGCTCAATTTCCTCGCTAAATTGAAAAATGAAGAATGTATGGTGGGAGGCAGTCCAGCTCATAATGGAAGGAAAGCCTAGCTTTCAGCATTTTAAACGAGTCCATTTTATATTAAATCGCCGTAACTTTGATGTTTACTTAAAGTTCAAAAACATGGTGAAGAGATTTTGAATCTATACGGTGTTAGGTTCATGTATTATTATAATCTTTATTTTTAAATTTAGTGTTTTTGTGACACTATAAAACATTTATGGAATTCAGATTTTGAATTACATTATAAAGTATTTTACTTTCCACCACCACCATTTAATATTACTCTAAAATATTAGTATAAGTAAATTTAAATTCATATAAATTTTAAGAATTATATATGTTAAATTAAGTATAAATTTAAAATATATATAAAAAAATATTTTTAATTATATTTAGAATTGTTTAACTAAATTACTTTAAAGTAATTTTAATAAAAAAAATTTATGTAATAGATGTTAATAGAGGAATAGATAAGATAAATATAAAATATTTCTTTTTATATATAAAGGTCTAAGGTTTAAACCGTGGCGTGGGTGAGTGTGTGAGGGAGTGGGTGTGTGTCTCCCTGGTGAAGTTGTTGTAAGAGGTTGGGAGATTCCTGGTCAAAACCCTCATATCTTATTATTACCAATAAAAAAAATGTATATATTTTGGTACTATTAAGAATTGAGGGTTTTGAAAGGAACCCCTCAACCTTTTACATCAACTCTACCAAGGGAGAAACAACATTAAGGTATAGTAGCCAAACAACGTGAGAGAATAAAAGAGATCAAGATAGCAAAACAAGAAAACCAAACTAAAACTAAAGGGAAAAAATCCAAACCAGGCAGAAAGAATAGAATTGAGCTAGTTCTGGATCTTTAATCGACTCCACCTCTTGAATTATTTCTTTCATAATATGAGTCAGTAAAAGGTATCACCAACAAAGATCTCCAAGACAAGGAGGACAAAAATCTATAAGAGGACAATATCCACATCTCTATGTAATTTGGGCAAAAGCTAGTTGAGCGAGCCATAAGGGATCCATAAAAAAAGGAAGATGGATTAAACATGCTAGGAAGCAGGGATCGCCCATCCTAAGCGCCAAAAGAACCAATTTAAATTTGAATTTGAGGCATTAAAGGCTAAAGGAAATAACCCCAACTACCATGAGCAAAAGAAGAGTGTACATTAGCTAGCAAAGGACCCCCAATAACCGTTGGAATTCTCGCGCCCAAAAAGAGCACTATTTAGGTGCTTCAAATTTAAACACTAAACAACTCTCTAACAATCATTAAGAAATTTCTTCATTAATGTGATTCAAGAGGGCCTCAGAGAAATCACTTTTTGAGACTGTTAAGCCCAAACGGTTGGTACCAAGATTGGCCATAAAGTCAACAATTGAATTTCCTTATCTCAAAATATGAGTGATCATGGCTTGGCTAAGAAGCTAAATATTTCTTCTCAATTCCCACATAATACTTGCAACCTTCCAACTAGGAGTTTCCATTGAGGATATTTATTGTGTTTAACGAGACACCTTCAATTACAGCATACAGAGCACCCAACTCAATCAATAGAAAAATACCTTGAAATGTAGCTCTGGCTTCCACAAATTAAGACGCTTGATAAATATTTAGCATAAGCCACCACCAGTTCACCCTTGTTGTTTTTGATAATACTGCTTACCCCAATGATCCCAGGGTTACCTTGTGAGAGATTGTCAAAATTCAATTTAAGCCAACCATTAGGAGGGGAAACCACATTATCAATATCCTAGGATTTGGATCATGAGGACCAGGAGCGATCCATGAGAATTACAATGACTCCTTCAAAAGAGCTTCAAACAATATTAGATAGATAGATATATGCAAAAAATATTAAAAATATTTTTAATATTAATACAATCGCTTGACTAGATTGGTCTAAAGCAACATCAACAAGGATTTGCATAGCACCTAATTGCACCTTGAGTACAAATTAAATGTTAATATATGAATAAATCTATACATATATGCACATAAATGTGTACTTTAATTTTTTTTCTGAAAAGTGACTTATATTATTAAAATAATAATAACATTACACTAATAAAAAAAAGGTGGGTGGTATGGAAGCACATCCCAAAATATCCATGCCAAAGGTCCTTCCTATAATTACATAGGATTTTGGAAAATTTAAAACAAAATCTCATGAGCGATAAAAGAAAGGGGGAATCCATTTAAATATTATGGAATAACAAGAATAACAAGAGTGGAAGGGGGGATATTTGTCTAAGGGATCACCCTACCCCACCTGTGGGTTGAGTTCCTTAATAATAGACTCCCATATAGACTATTCATCTATGTTATGGGCATATGATGCCCCACAAGCTACCCTAAAGTGTCCTCTACCATCAGAGCAATCATTTAGTCCCATACAAAGGAATAAAGAGGCAAATACTTTGACATCTACCATTTAACATGTGGTGATTGAGTTATAAGATAGCCTAGCCTTTGGTTCCACAATCCTATGGTTTGTGTCTATGCAAAAAGTTGGCCTGACCTATGGCTCCATGGTTTTTGGCTTCAAGGCTATGAGAGGCTTGAGACCTTCGATTGAAATTGAAGAACACAAGCTTATACTGAGAGGGGGGGTGAACAATATAGCACCCACTTTTTACTTTCTTTCCAAACCAATATTAATTAGTGTCCTTAATTACAATAACCAAATATAGAAGTGTACATTAATGACATAGATAACTATAGTAAGCAAGAGCACAAATCACCACAGACAATTGAGACACAAGATTTAACGTGGTTCCCCCAATGTGGGGTAGTCCCACAAGATAATATCCTTATAATATTTCATAAAGAAATAGGGATCCTTATCCCAATACAAATGATTACTTTGATTTTCTCAAAGCTAGGCTATCCACTGATCTACTCAACTAGGCAATCCTAATATGCTCAGGTAGGCTATCCATTGATCTGCTCAACAAGGCAATCCACTAATCTGCTTAGATAGGCAATCTATTGATCTACTTCAGCAAGCTCACCAAGAACCTACTTAAAATTTGCTTCAGCAAGCTCACCAAGAACATGCTCAAATCTGCTCCAGCAAGCTCACCAAGAACTTGCTCAAATTTGCTCCAACAAGTTCACCAAGAACTTGCTCAAAACTGCTCCAACAAGCTCACCAATAAATGCTCAAATTTGCTTAGCAAGATCACCAAGAACTTACTCAAAATCTTCTGCAGCAAGCTCACCAAGAACTTGCTCAAATATTCTTAGCAAGCTCACAAAGAACTTGCTCAAATCTGTCCCAAATCTATCCACAAATCTATCCCAAAAGCCTTCTCAAAGGCTCAATCAATCATGCACAAAAGCTGCCTCAAATATGTCCCAAAAGCCTTCTCAAAGGCTCAATCAATCATGCACAAAAGTTGCCTCAAATCTGTCTAGAAATCTATCCCAAAAGCCTTCTCAAAGGCTCAATCAATCATGCTTAAGTAGCACTCAAATCTCATCCACAAATCTATGAAGGTAAGGCTCAATGATGAACTCAAAAATGAATAGCAATGCACTCTTCAATGGATGACAACAATTATCCACAATGATCTCAATGCAAATCAATCTCAACTCAACTCAAATAAAATCAATCTCAACTCAGCTCAATCTTATAGAAGCATAAAGAGAATTGTTAGAGACTCAATATGTTCTATTCACAAACTCAATTTCTTTCTCACCTAAAACTCAACTCAAATTAGAATATAGAAGTTTTTTTCATGGAACTTGAACAACCACTTCACACAATCACTTGACTAGGCTCAATCAACTCAACTCAACCAATCACCTTAAGGAACAACTTTTTATCACAAACCCTAGTTCAAGCATGAATCAATCAACTCAAAATGTTTCCAAAAATACTCAACAATAACTCTCACATAACAATGATACTCATGTTCTCCTCTAACTCAAGTTCAAGTTCTTTGTACAAGCAATGGGCTTCAACAACAATGCTTATAAAACAAGGTTTAATCACAACTCTCAAACAAGAAAAACCTTGAAGCATTCAACCAACCACTTTTGAAAAGGAAACCACAATCAATCCTTTTCTCGCCGATGATATTTTAGAAATCAACCACCATAAAAAAAGGCAATGAAGAATATTGCTCATACATTTTTGATGCCTTATTAGCTGTTTCACTAAATCTTCCACACTCAACAAACTTTTTTTTTCAACTTTCAATAAGGGTTAGATATCTTGATTAATAACACAACAATAATATCCAAATAACACCTTATTACTCCTACTCAATAAAATACACCATGCCCCCTCATGAAAGAATCAATCCCCTTTGGAAAATAACAAAGCAACCTTCACTTTTGAACCCCTTTACAAAACAATAATTATCTCTTTACACATACCTTATTTCTCCCTCTAATCAAGTTAATTAAATAGTCCTCGAAATAATCTTTCCAACGATATATAATATGATATAATTCCAAAAGTAAAATCACCAAAAATCTCTCTTTTTCCTAAAGTGCATCACAACCCTTATTTCTCCTAGGGCAACTTTTAGAAAAATAAAATATTAAAAAAAATATTAACTTGCCTTTGTCATTGATGGGATTCGATCCCTTGATGCCTCATTGCATAGTGCCTTAACTACGGCCAAGCTACCGCACAACCTACATGCTCGTTTGGGAGGGAAAGACACCACGTGCTTCAAAACACTCCTCCCTCTCATGCAAACCAAAAATGCTTCGTGTGCCCTTTCTTCCAACGCCTTCTAATGCAGCCAAGGGGATTTGAAACCTTGAAATTCATTTTGCTACTTGCCTTAGCCAAAATACAATTTCCAATGTGCCACATTGCCCAAGGTGATGAGGGTTTCACACGCCGTCTGATTTATCTTTTGCTTTCATCACTTAACCCTCTTTTGCACGAGCTCTTTTCGCTTTCCAACAATCACATTAATTCACGAGTGCAAGCTGAGGATTAATAAACCTTAGGCACCTTTTTATATAGTTTTCTCCCTCATATTAAAATTAAAATTAATAGATTACTTTTATTTTTAATTTTAAAATTAAAATTTTAAATTTTAAATAATTTAAAATTTAAACTAAATATTTAAAATTAAATATCTCCATCACCAGGGCACCTTTTACAATGAAACAAAAATCCAACTTGTATTTTAAGAAAAACCCATTTCAAATATGCCATCCATGGTTTTAAATAAAACATCTTATTTTACCTACCTTGGTTTTAACAAAAACCCTATATATATCCATGCTCTCCAAAATATCATAAATGATTATTTATGAAGTGCTTTTGCCACCAAAACTCAATGTGATCAATGTGACATCAATGATACTCCATGCTCTCCAAAATATCATAAATGATTATTTATGAAGTAATTTTGCCACCAAAACTCAATGTGATCCATGTGACATCAATGACAACATAAAATAACTCAAATTGTCAACAATATCCCCCTCTGTCATTGATGGCAACACCTCTAATGTAAATCACCACAATCACTGCAAAAACCATATCTGAGAATTCTGACTCAATACTCTTTATGGAGGCTGCTCCTCCTAACTTAATGCTCTCTTTGGAGGCTACTCCCCCTTTCTGAATGCTATCCTTGGAGGCTGCTCCCCCTAACTCAATGCTCTCCCCCTTACTCAAATATCTCCCCATTTTACATCAATGTCAAAAGGGACATCTATGGGGCTAAAATATATGACTCTTAAGCTTAACACCCTCACCACCTTCTCTCTTGAGGTGATTAATTTTTGGGTGGGAGTACTTTTACTCCTAGTTGTTATCTCAAACACTCAAATGTTTCTCTTGGTAATGGTTTTGTAAATATGTCTGCAATCTGATATTTTGTAGGAATATATTCCAATATTACTTGTTGCTCTGTAACCTGTTATCTTAAAAAGTGATACTTGATTGGAATGTGCTTTGTTCTGGCATGCATTATTGGATTCTTCGAGATACTTATAGAACTAGTATTATCACACTAAATAGGAATGGGATGATCATGTTCTATACTGGAATATTTGAGAGTCTATTTCATCCATAATGCCTGTGAAAAACATGTTGTCGTTGCAATATATTCTACCTCTGTTGTGGAAAGTGATATTGATGGTTGTTTCTTGCTTAGCCAAGAAACTAGGCAATCATCAAGAAAGAATGCTCCTCCACTTGTGTTTTTTCTATCATCAATATTTCCTACCCAATCTGCATTTGTGTATGTTGTGAGAGTGAACTTATTGATTATAGGATACCATATACCATACTCCATTGTTCCTTTGAGATATCTGAGTACTCTTTTCACTTGTCACATGTGATTATTTTGGAGCTGCTTGAAATATTCCCACTAAACCAACTTCCTATATTATATCTGGTCTGGTGGCTGTAACATATAACAGGCTACCAATCATAGATTTGTATAGAGTTTGATTTGCATCAGGAGATTCATCATCTTTGCTTAATTTTCACCCTATAACCATTGGAGTGCTAACTGGATTACTATCTTCCATTTTGAATTTATTCAACATCTCTTTTATATACTTCGTTTGTGAAAGAAATGTCTTTTTTTCTAATTGTGAAATTTGTAGTCCGAGGAAAAATGTTAATTCACCAAGCATAGACATTTCAAACTCATTAGTAATGTTTCTTGCAAATTCTTGACACATTCTGTCATTGTTACCCCAAAAAATATTATTATCCACATAAACTGCCACAATCAAGTCATTTCCCTTATTTCTAATATATAGATTGCTATCAACTTTTCCTAATAGGGATTGATATTCCATATCATCCCTATTCACACGAATCAAGTGTAATAGCATTTAATAAGCACACATATTGGTGCATTTAATTCCACTTTGTAAAGGTAGACATGCCTATAAATATATTTTTGGTATGCAATACAAATCAATTTTCATTGTGCTCATTCTTGCTTCGAGTTTTCGAGTGTTGTTTCCACATCAATGGTATCAGATTCGCATGTTGATTGGCAAGTATCCTCTTCCCCTAGGCCAGGTTGGTTCACAAGGGGAATGAGAAAACCAACAACAAGTCTTGGCTTGGAAAGAATGCTATTTTCCTTATAGAAGCATTTGAGCATGCTGTTTTATTTTGAAAAAATTTGATGAAGTCCTCTACATCCCCGACTCACATCTAGCTGGGTCCTTCTGACCTTAACCTCAACTATCAATACTGCCATTGGATTTGTCATTATTTTGAAAGTTTCTTATGACATCATCCTTCATCTCGGGCTTTGGTGTAGTTTTTGAGTTGTCGCAACCACTACTACCCTTACTACGTAGCACCTACCATCGCCTCTCCTTGTATATCTACTCTCAATGATATGACCGAGGTGCTCTTTTGGAAAATGCCCTAGATCTGACATTTCAACACCGAGATCCACAACGTCTTCCTCCATTTAGAGATGTCACAAAGTTTTTAAGCCGATGTTGCTACATCACTACTCCATTCCTTTCTTGCTTTTCGTGTGCTGACGTATGCTCCCTCCCATGTTGCCTGTGTTGTTTACGTGTTGTGCTTCTCCCATGTTGTTAGTCGTCCAAAAAAATTAGGCTTTGTATTCTCCTCCCGCACTGACGTGTTCTCCTCCCGTGTTGTCCGTCATCGTCCGGTCAAGTCATGTTGTATTGTCCACCTTGATTTGGAAGTGATTGTGCTAGTCCGCCTTGCCTAGTCATTGGGGCATTTGATCATTGGTCATTGTAAGTGCCGCCTTGACCGCCTGGGCTAGCCCGCTTTGCCTAGCCATTGGGGAGTTTGACCGTTAACCATTGTAACTTATGCCTCTTAACCATTACTGCTTGTGTTAGTCCCACTTGCCTAGCCATTGGGGAGTTTGACCGTTAGCCATTGTAAGTTGTGCCTCTTGACCGTTAGGCCATTAAATATCCTCATTAATTCTGCCATTAGGAGGGAAGGGCATATTACACAAAGTTGAAACAATTTTTTTGATTAGTAACCTGTCACCAAGTAAATCTCCTGGCTCCCAATCCTAGTCAGCTTATGGCAACAAACATGGCCATCGTTGAAAAATTGGTTGAAATAACAGCCTCTCATGATGAAAAATAGGCAGCATAGCAAGAACAAATGACAACACAACAAGAAAAAATGGTAGCACAACAAGCATAAATGGCACAAATGGCTGCCATATTGCAAAATTTACAAGGTTCTTCAAATTCTTCCTGTTTGAAGTGTGTGATGTAAAATTATATGAAGACTCACAAGATACTGATGTCCTCCAAAGTTGGATTCTTGACATGGATACTTGGTTCGAGTACCATCAGATGCCAGATACAATGAAAGTTCCAATTGCAAAGTGTAGAATTTCTAACATAGCCAAGGTTCTCATAGCCAATAGAAAAATTGGTATGTGGGAGGAGATGGTAAAAACTTTAAAGGCTTAATTTTATCCATCAAATTATGAGGATAACTTACTGAATCAATGGCTATGCCTTCTTCAAGGAAAGAAATAATCCATGCATGATTTTATCCATCACTTCAATCACCTTCAAGTTTTACTTAGGATCTTCGATTCTGATGCAGTCTTGATTTCCAAGTTTAAAAGTGGTCTTCTAGCCCGCTTTTATAGGGAAGCCAAATACACTGTTTGCATTACATTGGATGATGTTTTCAAAAATGCCCTTTTAGTCGAAGAGAAGTTCATTGCACAACATCAGGAGTCTCGCTACTCGGGTGCATCTACAGAGGATGGGTACAAGAATCAGGTTGATAGAAAGAGATCTCCTAATTTTTCTTCTTCTTTTAATCCCACTTCTTATGCATCCCTTTCTTCTAAAAATTCTTCTTCTTCTTCTTCATTTTCTCATGCTCCAAACAAGAAATTTTGTAACTCTTTTAAGAGGAAAGGCCATGATAAAACTCAATGCCCACAATTACAGAAAAAGAAGAATATTTTTGTACAGTCCGATGAGGGGACTTGTGATAACCCCAAGATAAGGAATGACCTTGAAAAGGTCATCCTTGCTAGCTGTGGCTGGTAGATGTAGTCCCCGATTGGTAAATTGGGGGCCACGATTGTCATCCATGGTGGGATTTAAAATCCAATGGTCAAAATTTTGTTCCCCATCCCGACTGTCGGTTTGAACTGCGGTTCGACCACTTTAGGTAAAAATTTTAATTTATCAATTTTTTTGATTATTTGATAGAATCAATTGATTTTTTTTATTTTAGAATGATCTTTTTCATTTTTTTGTTGATACTTTTGAAATTTTTTTTACTTTATTTTTCATTTTGAAATTTTCTTAAAATATTTGTTCTTGTTTTTTATTGTCTTTTATTAATTTGTGGTCTCATTTTGATTTATTTTAGATCCTAACTGTGAGAGCAAGGGAGTATGAGATCCTTCACAACCTATGCGGTGCCCTTGATCCGGATGATCGGGCTTGGTTCGATGCCATAGGGTTTGGCTACATACTACGCCTCCCCACCATCAGGCCCGACCAAGCCTACATGACTACATTGGCCCACCATTGGGATGTGTGGACCAATACATTTCACCTACCCACAAGTGATATGACAGTGACCTTGGAGGATGTCTACCATATATTCTATATTCCTCTGGATGGCGAGCCCATCACATCTTCACTTATCGGGTCAAAGAAGGTCATATTTACACAAATTTTTAACCAGTGTAATGTGGAGGCAGAGCATGACTTGGACCACAGAGGGGTCCACATTGAGGACTGGTACATGATGAGGGTCTTCGATGATCACACAGTCGTATTCATACACTTTATCATGCATGTTGTCCTCCTTGATTCTTTTGGAGTGAGGTTCCCTTGGAACCTCCTAGCTAGGACTAGGGACGTCCTCATGAGTCCTACTGATCGTCCACTGCTCTTGTCCTAGGGCAGTGCACTATTAGCACAACTCTATAATGAGCTCTATCAGATCATCTGTAGGAGCAGATTTGGTATTGGGTGTAGCCTGATACTACAAATATAGAGGTGGCAGCATATCAAGATCGAGCATCCCATTGAGTTAACTCTAAGGATTGATACTATTGCGGTGGCATGCTAGTGTTACACTACATGCTAGACTCGTGATCAGGAGGGCTTCAAGAGTAGGTCTCACGTAGGAGATCTGAATCATTATATTACACAATTCTTGAGGCTACAACTAGCTTAGATTCATTGGCACCCCTACCTAGACTGCCCTCCATGGGCGGAGGCTACTGACAGGTTGCGTCAGACACATAGAGACAAATGGCTCCTCGGATGAAAGTCCATGATAGAAGAGTTCTTTTACTTCTCTCACATCGCTTGACAGTTTGGTATTAGGTAGGATATTATGGAGCTTCCTACCATATACCATCACCTCACTTTAGAGAGACTTGACCTAGCCTAGGGTGACTCCACTGGGTGAGGAGGACAATGACTTTCAAGAGTCAGGGTTGACTAATGTAGGGACCACAGTTGATTATGATACCTGGTGGACACTTATGATATGATGCAACAGAGGGCGACAAGGGTGTAGAGGTAGATCCTCATGGTCATCGAGTTCGTTAGAGGACTGAGGGTGGATGGGGTGAGGTAGCTATAGAGGAGGTACCACCAATTTATGAGGAGGATGACACTCTTGAGGAGGGCGAGGCACCACTAGACAATAATATTGGAGAGATTAGGGCTCATGTTGCTAGTCTAAATACTTAGATAGGCTCTCTACATACACAAATGCTATAGTGAGATACCACCATTACCACTCTATAGGCAAAGGTGAAGGATCTCCAATATATACTAACATCAGGGTAGGACCAATGGTGAGACTATGAGGAGGAGAAGACTACTCTGCAAACCCGAATCACTATAGTTGATGCAAAGATAAATAATATCATAGGGTAGTGCACTCTATTGCAGTCGTAGCTAGATTCTTCGACAATATTTCTCACTACCTACCAGGCTAGGGTATCAACTTCCTCCTCATCATAGGTTGCTCTAGCACCCCTAGCTATTCCAACAGTACCAGCAGTGCCAGTAGTGTAGGGAGTAGCAAGCTTGGATCATTGGGCAGAGATCAGAAGACTTCAGGCTTTGGTTGAGTAGCACATTGAGGAGGCCTTACTCAAATCTACCTCTATTATCACTCTGAGAGGGCAGATTGGACTGCTCGAGGGTGAGATTCTAGAGATACCCACAGCTTCAGGGTCTCAGAAGACTCGCACTTGGGATACAAGTCAGTCATCAGCTAGCTCCAACTGTAGGACTCATAGGTCTAAGAGGACTTCTGGTGCTAGCTCACAGAGGATCCACATGGAGGGTGGAGGTGATGATGGTGCCTCATAGACTAGGGACATAGGCCTTGGCTAGTATAGAACTTAGAGATGTCATTGTACCATTTTTGAGTGTAATGTCGAGGACCTACACATATGTAGCCTACGGGTTTTTTTGATCATGACGATGTACTATTGCCTATTTATTTTGACACACACACACACACACACACACACACACACACACACATATATATATATATATATATATATATATATATATATATATATTTTTATAAAATATGATCTAACATTGAGACTCATTATATGTGTAGTTTATTATGATTTTTTATTGTTTATGTTTTATGAGATGCATATGGATGCACTACATTATTTTATGCTATATGATGTAATGTGTAGATGACATGCACTATATTGTTATGTGATAGATGATTATATGCTATGAGTTATGTATATATATGTACTAATTATTATGGATTCATATGAATGCCATATTTTTTATGTTAAATGCATGTATAATGCTTCACTTGTATGCATTTAATTTGTGTTGTTATGACATAGCTTATGACATGTATGTATTGCATATTTTTCTTTGTTTCTTTGATAATGTGTTTGTGAAATGGACATGTATGCTTTAATAAATTAAAATATAATGTATGCAATATGAGTTTTAACAATCTATTGGATGACACCACCGAATGTATAACAATCATGGATTGTAGTTGCTTTATCTTCTTGTGAAAGATAGTACACCCATATGTGAGATGCAATTACATATGGTTTCTATTTATGGGCTTTTGTAAATTAAAAGAATATGGCTAACATAGTCAGTGGCCATCTCAACATCATTTCTGACATTCATATGATATCTAACATATATTACAAATAGTTCTAATAAAAAAACTCTCATAAAATAAATTGATGTTTTGATGCTTCCATTGAAAATTGGTTGTTGCTATTTGGGAATTTTCAAGGTTTTCCATGAGACGCAAACACCCTATTTGACTTGTCAAAAGTTGTATACTAACCATACGAGACTTCTGAAACATAGGCTTTCATTAGGATAGGCCCTAACTGTTCATTATCCATGTGTGTGCAAATGAGTATATTTAGATAAGGCATAAGCATACTCCAATGTCAAGCGAGATTCTTTCAACCCATTGCTAAGATTGGGGATCCGCATATGTCTATCCAATCCTAGGTTGAGATTTTAGTTGGACTAGGCTACTAGGTGATACAAGACACCTGAAGCTAGTTCTTCCACATTCAAACATTGGACAGCATAAAAGCAAGATGCTATTGTATCAGACATATCGTCATGCGTAAGGTATAGTAGTGCTGACAATTCCAGGGATTCAAGTTTGCTCCCTTCTTTTCTTCAATTTATTGGGATACTTGCTCATATATAGTGACAAAAATCACTATTTATTTTGTATATACTCTCTCTTTTTTATTTTTCTTATTTCTTTCTCTTTTCTTTTTTCTCTTTTATTTCTTTTTTATTTCTTTTTTTCTTGAGCAAGGGATTTGATACTGATTTTATTTTACTTTGCAAACTTGTTCTTGATTTGACTTGATTTTCTGGGATTTACATTTTGTAATTTAATTCAAAAACTTCCTTTGGGGATATTTCTTTTGTGAACTATTTCTAGGATATTGATCTTAGGGTATCAATGTGAAGGATTTATCTGGGATATCACTCTAGGATATTGCTCATTTTAACGTAAGCAAGGGATTCTGGGTAGGGAATAAACTTGTCCTTTTGTCAATTGCCAATATTTCTTGAACCGTCCGCACAGGGGGATAAGCAATAATAAACCTTTCACCTCAGGATATTTGGTCCTACTTCATAGCTTTCATATTCCCCTAGTCCTTATTAGGATTGTTTAATTTGTTGATTAGTGATAGAATTTTGATATGCTAAGGGCTATACACACTAGACCTCATCTACAAAAACAAAGCATGCTTTCTATCAACTCTTGAGAAGACATCTAGGTATGGTTGAATGACCAAAAAAACCTTAGTATATTCTTCATAGCAACAATATGGGTTGTGTTGAAAAACACAATAACTCACAAGGGTGACGAATGATGAAAATGCAATGATGCATGATTGAAACACAAACATGGTATCATTTGTAGGATTGTAAACAGAATATATTCTAATGCAAGTGTGATGGATGGATATGCCTATTGCAATGCAAATATGAAATGCATGTGGAAAATGAAATGCATGATGCAAGATGCAATGCAATGATGCAAATGAAATGCAAATGTTTTTTATTTTTGATATTTTTCCAAAAAAATTATGGATTTTACATTTTGACCAAGGGATTTTAAAAACCATTGGAGCCTTTTGTGCTTTGAAAAAATGGATTACATATGCCTTTAGAGCCTTTTCTTAATGACAAAATGATTTACAGGTGCCTTTGGAGCCTTTTTTTTGAATGACCAAAGGGCTTACAGATGCCTTTGGAGCCTTTTTTGAATGACCAAAGGGCTTATAGATGCCTTTGGAGCCTTTTTATGGTTTAGGCATAAAATACTTTAATATGAAGTATATTTAGAGGTTTAGGCTCTTCAACGCCTTCGATAATTGTCAAGTGATATGTCCCAGGTTCAATATTCTCTTATATCATATAAGGACCTAACCAGTTATCCATAAATTTATCTTGTAGCTCTAGCAAAAATTTTGAGTTTTGTTGGTTCTTTTTCAACACAAGATCACCAAACTCAAAGTCTCTCAAATGGACTTTGTTATTGTAATCTCATTTTAAGCGCTCTTGATAAATGTGGAGGTGCTCAAGGGCATTCACATGACGTTCATAAAGTAGCATCAATTGGTCTAGGTGAGCTTTCCACGTGATATCGTCATCAATGAACTCTTTGAATACGATGTACAATTTTGGAATCTCCAAATATAAGGGTATAATGGCCTCAGCACCATATACTAATTAAAATGGAGTTGCCCCAATGGGTGTTCGAATACTAGTCCTGTAAATCCATAATGCAAGGGACAACTAGATGTACCAATCTTTGTGGTGCTCTTGTACCATATTTTTCAAGATGGAGGCCACTGTATTATTTGAAGCTTTAGCTTACCCATTTGCTTGCAGATAATATGGATTCACAAAACTATGTTTGATTCTATACTTAGACGTCAAAGCTCTCATAGTTTTTTTCTTAAATGACGTTCCATTATCCAAAATTATCTTGGATGGTATCCCAAAATGACTTGTGATATTAGTGAGTATAAAATTAGTAATATGCACTCTAGTTGTCATTGTTAATGAAATGACTTCCATTCATTTAGTAAAATACTTAGTAGCCATAATAATTAAAGTATGTCGACCCGATGACGGAGGATAAATCTTACCAATGAGATCAAATCCCCACTGAGCAAATGGCCAAGCCGATTGAATGGGTTGTATGATGGCAGGTGCGTAATATTAGCATGATGCTAGTATTTAATGCATTTCTTGATATACACATTGCAATCCTTCTCCATAGTGGGCCAATAATAACCCATGCAAAGGATGCATTTGAAGATAGCCATACCACTAAAATGGCCACTGCACGTACCATTATGAGCTTGAAAAATTACCCAAGATGACTCTTGGAGCTCAAGAAAATAAAGGATAACTCCATCATAGCTTCTACGATACAGGATGTCTACTAGCAAAACATACTTTGTCACTTTCTATTTAAATGTGCACTTTGGAGCACACGATAATCCTTAAGGGATTACACCAAGTCTAAGAAAGTCATGTATCTGTGATGTCCAGTTATGATAAGCTTTGACTTCGACTGATAATACAACATGTTCCCCTCGTGGTTCTACATTTGCAACTGCAAACTAGAAAATAACCTTGTGGTGAATAGTAGTACCACTCCCTATAGGATCCTACGAGATTAAATATCCTTAGGAAACTCTCTTTAGAAAGTCTTTGGCTCTATAGAATCATTCATGGTTTGGTTCGACATGAATCATGTTGATTGAATCTTTGTTATCCAATGCTTTGCACTGCACAATAGAGTGTGACAACATTTTTACATGGATGGTAGTGAAATCAGTAGACAGATTCTAAGGGATTAGAGATCCCAAATATGCCATTATGTCTACAAATCTATTGGGTGAATGAGATATTACCTCGATGTCGTACCATTCCAGTTGAGCTAGATAAATGTCAACAAGATCCTTTTAAAATTTCAATACCGAATATCAGAATTAAAATAATACCTTAACTTGGTTAACAATGAGAAGGGAATATCCAAAGATATTTATCCTTTTTATCTTTATGGTGACAACTGTTTGGAGACCCAAAATTAGGGCTTCGTATTTAGCATTATTGTTAGTGCAAGGAAAGTCCAACTTGAACAACAAGGGCATTGGAGATCCTTGTGGTGTAAATAACACTATTCCTGCATCACCCCCTTACTCACACTTCTAACCATCAAAGAAAAAGGTCATATCGGATTTGTTATCTGATTCCTCAGATTTGGGTGCTTTTGATAAGGCAAAGACTGCATCATCAGGAAGCTCAATGGTGAGGGGTCTACCATTTTTGAGAGGAACCTCAACCAGTTGATCAACTATGACTTATGCCTTAATGGAATTTTAGCTTATGAATTCTAGATCAAATTTTATCAATAGCATGATCCACTTCACAGTACGTGTATTATGATATGGCTTGCTCATCATATACTACAAAGGATTTTGTTTGGATATGACATATGTCGTATGACTCAACATATAGTATCACAATTTCTTGGTAGCAAACACTACTGCTAAAAACAACTTTTCAACATATGCATATCCTAGCTCATAACTCACCAAGGTTCAACTAATATAATATATGGCTTGTTCTTTATTTTGCACATTCTTTTGGGATAGCATAGTTCCTAATGCAAAGTTAGTCACCGATATATACAGTAAGAATGGTATATCTGGCCTTGGTGGAGCTAGTACTAGCGTCACCAAGTATTGCTTAATCTCAGTAAAGGCTGCTTGACAGTCCTTGTCCTAGTTGAATGGGACCCCCTTGTGTAGCAGTTAATTGATGGGTCAACATTTATCTAATAATTATGTGATAAGTCACTTTATAGATGCTACTTTTCCCTATAGCCTTCTTAATTCCTTGATATTCGTGGGGGGACACATTTCTAAAATAACCTTGACCTTTACTAGGTCAAATTAGATGCCTCATTTTGAAATGATGTATCCTAAGAGCTTTCCTAAAGTTATGACAAATATGCACTTCTTAGGATTCAAACTGACATTATGCTCTATCAGGCGAATACCTTCCTCAAGACCTCAGCATGCTCTTAACATAGCAATGACTTTACCAATAAGTCATCGATATAATCTTCTAATATCTTATGCATGTAGTCATGAAAGATATATGTACATAGCCCACTGATATGTAGCACCAGCATTCTTCAGGCTGAATGGCATAACCTTGTAACAGAATGTCCCCCATAGTGTTATGAACGTGGTTTTATGTTGGTCTTCGAGCTTATTCTGAATTTGATTGTATCCAAAAAAACCATCTATTAAGGAGAGCATCTCATAACATATAGTTGCATCTATGAGAGCATCTATGTTTGGCAACAAAAATGAATCCTTTGGTGTTGCCCTATTTAGGAATCTAAAATCTATACAGATACGGATCCCTCCATCAGGTTTTCCTACAGGCACCATTTTTTATACCCATTTTGGATAGTCGATGGAAATGAAAAAATATACATCCAATAGATTTTGTAACTTGTCCTTAACCATTAAGGCTAATATTGGATGCATCTTCCTAAGTTTCTGCTTGACTAGCTTCTTTGATAGATCTAGCGAAAGGTTATGAGTAACCAATTTCAGATCTAGACCTAACATGTCCTTATAAGTCCAAGCAAAGAGATCAAGTCTCTCTCTCAATAGAGGGATGAGGTTGGCACGCTCATCAGGAGTCAAAATTTTTCCAAATTTAACCTTCTTAGGATTAGTGGGATCATTACTGATATCCACTTCAAAGGTTTCCTCTACTGACATATGGGATCCCTCCTCAAGCTGGTGAGGCGTAGGAATAAAGTGGATGTTGTCTACTAGGTTTATAGGTTCCTCATTGGAAGCATCCTCAGCATGATAGGCATCATGTGTACAGCCTGGTGCAAAATAGAAAGGTTGCAGTATTTCCTCATTTGGGAAGAAATCTTTAGGCTCTAGAGGTGAATCAGTGCAATCCCAATCAATAGCATCTACATTAAGACACAATGGCTTGGAAGGATTGGTTGGATTGCAAAGTGGAGTGGTCAAATAAATGGAGATCATATTGATGGAATGGATCATGTCTCTAGGACCACGTGCACGTGACTCAACATTAGAAAAATTTCCATCCCTAAGATGTGGTTCTAGGGGTATGAGGATCTCTAGATCCAGTCCATGAACAGACTGTCGAGTGGTATTATTGGGCTCGAGGAGCTCCATGTATGTTGGTGGATCGGGAAACACCATGTGATAAATCACATTAAGATTCGATGGTCTTCCCCTAAGGTGAGGATGGAGATTTATCTCTATGCACAAATCCTCAGCAATATATGGCGCATTATGATGGCATAAGTAGGGAGGTCCTGAATAGGCTCTCTCAATTTCATATTTATCATTACTATCATAATAAATATACTCACCTCTACCTAATGGAATTGGGCAATGGTCCACATGAGGCCCCATGTAGGCTATGTCTTGATAGCCATCACCATTGTCAAAGGGCTATTCGCTCGTATTTATTGATTTCAAAGGTAAAATATGATGCAAGAGCATAGGGCCCAAGTAGGCCAACTCGATTTCATCCTTGTATTTATCATTGTTTGAGGATAACTCAACATCATCTATTCTAAAATTATATTTTGGTCCATCACTTTCGATGATGGATACTGCATGAACCTTCTCAGAAGCAACTTTTGATTTGGTGTCTATAGTTGTGTCTAGACTTTAGATGTGCATACGAATATTGTCGGTAGCTCCATGACTTTGATTACCCAAGTTGTCTCTTGGAATGGGTTCTAGGTCAATCTCCACCAAGATGTTCGTATGATATCTCTTGGGTGGCACCACAGTGACATAAGTCACTAGTCGGCTATCCCTCTGAAATGCAAAAGGATTAGGGTGATAAGGATTGAAGTCAAATTCACCCCCTAGACTGAGGTGCAAGTGGTCTAAATATATTGAGAGAAGTTTTTCTTGACCTCGAATATAGTATTCTAACTTGAACTTGTCAATTGGCAACTAATACTGCGGTTCATAAGGCCTTCTATGCCCTTGCTCAAATATTTTGAGACCGTAACCATACCAATGGTAATTCTCGAAGTATCGCATGGCATACTCCAGGTTAGAGATATTCATGGTGAATGGTTCATTATCATCCTCATCCATGGGTGTGGAAAATGTAAATTGTTCTAGTCCTCCATAGATGAAGTTGGCTTGGTTAGGTGGTACCCCTAATGGTTCCACCGTCCCTACGGGAAGGTGATGGGCTCACGGTCAACCCATGTCCTATACAGTCTTAATAATCGGTGTGAACATCACATTCTGCATGATATATTCCCCTAATCTAGGATTAACCAAATGTGCGGTCACCTATGATCCAGATGACTCTGCTAAATATGCAAGCGAAGCAGACTGAGGTGCCTCTTCTATTTCTCCTTGAATTTCCTCTACTTCCATGGGAATATGGGGCTTTAATGATAATTGGATTGGGCATTTGTTTCATCTATTTTTCACCTATATTTCTTTCAACTTCTTATCATCCCGATCCATCATAGATGTATACAATCTGGTAGAAGC
>JAQPPZ010005394.1:0-36809 GCA_028583015.1 Wollemia nobilis | reverse complement strand
CGAAAAATTAAAAAATTATAGACTTTTGGCTTGAAACAACAAGTGGCAAAAAGCAAAAAAATAGGGAAATTGGAGAGAGGAAACTGCCATGAGAGAGGCCACCAAGCTAAAAATGTATAATACATAAAGGATATGCCTCTCAAGAGGGTCGTATGGGCGGAGGCTAACACTGGCGAAAGAGAGAAGGAGCAATATTTTTTCTTAAAACATGTAACACTGCAGAAAAATGATTAGATAAAAATACCCTAGTTTTAATCACGTAATGTTGTAGAAACATTAGATAAAAAGGATAGAATAAGAAACTAATTACTTAAATAAATGAAAAAAAAATGTTTGGAAACCAATTATTTAAATTTACGTTTTGAAAAAATAAAATAAAAAAAGGAGATTTCAAAACAAATGTGGTGACCCTGCGGAAAGCCAGGAGATGTGTAGAAAATGTTAAATGGAGATGCCTCCTCCAGAGGGCTGAATGAACGAAAGCTAGAGCATTGTTCCTACAGATTACGACTAAAAAATACCTTCTGAATTGACAAAATTAAATGGAAGCTAGAGCGTTGTTCCTAAAAAATACGTTCTCTTTAGATAAAAATATATAAAGCAATATACTTTTTGAATTGAACTTCAGGGAGTGTGGTATAAATAGCTTCTGAGAGAGAGAGCACCGGTTGTACAAACTATGAGATGAATAATGAGCCAAATGGGTAAACTCTGAGATGTCTAAATGAATGATGAGTGCACCAGAGAGTTTGAAACGAAGAGGCCCAAGTTGTAACGAGAGTGCCAACGAGCGTTAGGTGTTCCTAATGTCTATATAATTTTGGAGTGTATGTTGAGATCACCACAGACGGTTCCATGTGCAAGAGAACAAGGAGTGAAGTATTAATGATGAAGGGATTGTATTCCCTCCACGAGCAAATAAAAGAAATTCAAAATATTTCCTAAGTTAATACTTGGTTCATCCAATATTTTCGCTATCAGAAATAAATGGATATAACTAAGAGTTAGAATAACATGAAAACGTTGAGAGAGAATAAATAAATAAATAAAATAAAAGGGTTCTTTTTCCTTTGAAAATAAGGGCGAGAAAAGTGCCTTCACATAGGGTAATCCATGTTTAAAAAAAAAAAAAGGAAATAGCTCTATTTTCTTAAAAAATTTCTCAGGCACGAATTCATAATATATATAAAATAATATGCAACATATAAAAATAAATATGTTGAAATAGTAAAATAACAATGGATAAAAAAAAGACTAATGCAAAATTTGAAGTTAGATAGCCAAAAAAAAAATTATCCAAAGTAAATGAATCAGATCCTAGAACCTTCAAGAGAGAATACTAGCAAAATCTATCTTGCTCTGGTACCATGTTAGAATTTCACAATAATAGATATGCAAAGTATTACACAAAAATATGAAGAGAAGAGTGGAACTGATTGATTTATCTCTAGGATCAACTTTGTATAAATAATAGAGTTGATCATTGAGAGTCGTTGGATTACAAAAACTCATCAAACCTGATGAAGATAATCCCTTAGAGTTATCTTAACACATGGAGGAGTGGAAACTCAAGTGTGTATCCTAGTGAACTTAAGAGATTATTCACTTATTCTAATAGGTATTTTCTTGGTTGCATCCCTGGCAAAATCCTCCTTTGAAACTAGATTCAACAAGATTGGCATGGTGTCAAGGTTGATGGTATCCAAAATGTCACCAAAGGGTTCTTTTTGTTTCATTTTGCAGACCTTTACTCAGACTAAAGTGATCCTAAGTCATGGGCCTTGATTGGTTCATAGCTCCTTGTTGATTTTTCAGCCTTATACCAAGGATTTTTTGGTCACTAATGATGTTTCCTTGCGGGTTTTTATTTGGATTGAATTCCATGGTCTTCCTCTATTACTTTGGCCTTACTAACAAAATATTGTGGCCCCTATTAGTGAATTTTTCTATTGTGAAATGGATAAATTTTATGCCTCATGCCCTCAAAAGTATTTTTGTGTCAAAGTCGATCTTTCTAAAGACCTCTAAGAGACTATTGATATCCAAGTTGGTGACTATAGATTCAAGCAACATGTTTTTTATATAAACATACCTATCACATGTTATCATTGCTAATAAAATACCCATAAGACTATATTATCCTTTAATGACAAATAATATTAAAGCTAAGGAGATGATTGCAGCTCCAGTTACTACTAGCTTTGTCCCTACTTCCAAAGGGGGGTAATATGAATGGAATGTAGTCTATAATAAGGGTAAGAATGGAAAAATGTAAACCCCATAGTTTCTCCTAGCAAATCACCTCAATCCCTTGTGTCTTCTGCACCAACTGGACATGGGGTGGTGACGGAGTAACATACCATGCAAATAGTGACACCTAATGCTAGGGCTTCATAGATGGTTGCTAATGTACCACTGACTAGTACTTACTTTGATGAAATTGTTACTTCTTCTACTCCTAAGGAATTAAATAACCCCTAAATAAGTCATGTTGTCTAATGTTTTGCTACTAGCACAATCATACTTTTGCTTAACCCTTGTGTTTGGGGCATGAACAAGAACGATAATTGCATCCACTAATTATTTGAAAGACCCTATGGTAAACGGTTTTGCTAATTCTTCCTACCCTGAGGGTATATTAAGATTATGGGATGTTCTGGTGATGAAGTCCAAAAAACCACTCGCAAGGGCTATTATGGTGTGTAGAGGGTGAGTTGGTGGAAGGAGATGAAATCCAACATCATCCGTTTTGAGTGGGGATCAGTGATGAAATCTAATCTTTCCATTGTGTAAAAGAAATGTGAAGTGTGTGTCCTATATTAAGAAAGTGAGAAATGCTTGAAAAATAAGCTAAACTAAACAACAAAACTCCATTTTTTTTTCTTTTCTTTCACTTTTTTTTCAAAAGTAAAATACCTTTTGAAAATCAAGAGAGATGCAAAGAAAAACTATGCACAATGCATTTTGTAAAGCCTAAAAAGCTACGATGTATGATTTTCCAATATGCACAAAATGAGAGACCACATGTATTCATAAAATATGATCAAAATTATTTTTAATCCTTCTCTATGTAATTTCCAACTTCTTGCAAGAAATACTAAAGTGATTTTAATATGTTTGAAGAAGTAAGACGGGAAATTTTCTTTGGAACTTTATTAATTTTGAACAAGAGGGACAATTTTTATAGACTTACCTATAGTATTTAGCTCCTGTAAGTCTTTGAGAATGAAATTCAGGGGTTGAAGTGCACCTCAGCTTTGATTACACCCTACCATGCATCTAATCAATGTCACACCCTACCATGCAAATTTAGTGAAAATATGAATTTAGGATGAATTTAAGCTTTCTAATAGTAATTTTTGTTTCTCTTGTGGACATGTACTTGCAACTACAAAGAATGGTGTATCTTTTTTTGTGAACAAAATAAATACCTAAGAAGTCAAGATGCAAAATAAACACAAGTTTACAAGATGGTGCGGTACCAAGTTTTACAAAAAAAAAGAGAATAAGAACCTAGCAATATGGTGAGCTAACGAGTTTTTCAAAGTTGAAAATCAAGAACCTAGAAAGATGATGAGATACCAAGTTTTATAGGAGTTCAAGAAACCAAAAAAAAAAACATTTAACAAGATGGTGCGGTACCCAGATTTTCCAAAGCTAAGAAACAAGAACCTAGCAAGATGGTGTGGTATCGAGTTTTTCTAAAGCTCAAAATTAGTAAAGAGGGGTCAATTATACCTTTGGGGATACCAATTTCTTTATATGGTTTTGGCATACAAAGGCTATCTTGGTAAGGGGTATAGCAATCTCATATGAGGGTAAATCAGTACCCTAAATTTACCTGTAACTTTAGGGTTATTGTTGGTTGTGTTAGAGTTTGTTTCTTAACCATTTATTGGAGTGCTTGGCTAGGTTGTAGGGTACCCTACAACTTAATGTAAGTCTCACCCTACCATACGGCTCTAGCTTGCAAACCAAAAAGATAGTTGTCTCAGACCTGAGTTGTATTTTTAGGATTTTTGTAGGGTTCTAGATGGTTTTATATCACCTATAACACAAAAAATAGTAAAAATAATCTCACTACTTGAATGGGTTAACTAATAAGAATAAAAAAAGTGGGGGTCCCATCGGGCATGTTAGAATGAACAGAGTAGAAAATGAACAATTATCTTATAATATATGTGATCAAAAAAGGGTTACAAGAGATTCTCCTTTTCTTTATGAGTTTGCCTTAGAAGGCTACAAAGTGGGATTTCATGGGATGAAAGTCCATTTTTCTTCAATAAATGAGTCAAAAATGCCCTGAATCGGTCTTCCAAGGATCCTCAAATTGGGTGGGCTTAATGCTAGTGTGCCACTATTGATCAAACCTATCCTCAAGACCTCAAAAAGAGCTCAAAATACAATGAATGAAGTATTTGTACCTTGACATGACTTGACTCAAAATAAAAAACCAAAAATAATAAAGTCAATAAGAGCTATGGTTATGGAGATATGCCTTCTATAAAATTCCTTTCCAACTCTCCTTTGTCTTAATAATTTTTACTTATAACCAAATCTTCAAAGATATACTATAATAACCATTTATCTTATTTTTAAGATAAAATGAAACTATAGAATAAGAAAAAAATTTACGTAGAAGTTAATTAACTAGTTGAACTCTCATATATTGAATATATGCAACACAAAATATTTTTTAAACTCAAGAATATTTATTTCTAAAAGCACGAGGATACGAAAGCAAAAAGGAAAGCGAATATGCGATGCAAACGGAACCGAACTTAGCGCTAAATCCTAGGAACTTGAAAGTGCATGAAAAGAGGGAAAAGCATGAGCGAATCGAAATGAAACAAATGTGAATAAAGAAGACAGCCCTTTTTATTGATATGTTTCACAACTCGGTTACAATGCGCATCCTCCCCTTCCAAGGGCTAGGAGCGTTTAAGTATGCGTTCTTGTTACATCCATGGGTGCCTTTCCTTCTTCCGCGTGCCCACATGTAAAATGGGCGGACCAAACATCGCCACCGCTTGCGTTGATGAGTCTTGACTCCTCGCTGCTCCTCCGATGTCCAAACCCTACGTTCAAAGGAACAAGAAATGGTCAATAGCACCTACGGATAAAACAAAGCATGCAATCCCCAAGCCTACGATAAGTGAATGAGAAAAATGAATTAAACTATGACTAAAACAAATCCAAATGCTCTAAAAATTTGATAGGGGCATCAAGACACCACCAGGAAGGCTCTACAAAAAGAACAGTCAGGAAATTCCTCACCGATTTGAATTCGCTCTGGGGCGGGACGAATTCACCTGCAACAAAATGCCGAAAAGGTACTGTCCCAAATGTCCTGCCTAGGAAGCTCCAAAAGACCTGCAAACTTGGGGTTAGCTAATTGGGGGAATTTTGGGAAGACCCAGATGGTCATATTTTCCCAATTTGGCCTCCATCAATGGGAATTTGATGATGCTACCTGTAGGTTAGTAGAAGCGAGCAAAGATAGAAATATGATCAAAATTGTTCAAAACGAGACGAAATTCAAATGACAACCTATCTAAGCATCATAGAATTGAATGCAAAAATGAAAGAAAGAAAATCTGCCATGGAATTCCCATCGCTCCGAAAGGGGGCGATTAGGATTGTGGCAGTGTGGGAGGGGGCACCCATGGGGCAGGCCGCCCGCCATTTGAGGCTTGATTTTGGCACCAATCCACTTGGGATGGGTCCAAAACCTCTTGTGTGGTATTGTCAACAAATTTGGTGGGATATTGTGGCCAAATGTCGGGTTTTGGGATCAAGATTCGTCCTCCCAATAGTCACCCAATGACCTCCCCTCTAAAGGAGATCAAGGATGTGAAAGGCGCAAATCCAAAAGGTGTGAGGTATGAAAATAAAATGACAACACTTCATTGCTCTAAAATGCTCCTTCTCTCCATATTTTTGGGGTGAGGAAACTCACCAATTTATAGACCTGGAGGTCTCTTGAAATGGGCATGCAGAGGCGCCACTTGGCAATCATGCCTTCCCAGGGGGAAGGAGATTCCTCCCTGAATAGGGACTTCATGATTGACCTTGTAAATGCCTCTAACGCTCGAAAATGCTCACCCATACTCCCATGCGATGAAGGAAGCGTTGAGTGGTGGATCTGAGCTGCCATTTGTCAAGATTTGACTTTTTTCCCGTCAAACCTGCAATTCGCCCCACCCTGGAGCGAATCTAGAATTCGTCCCTGGGTGGGGTGAATCCCAGTTTGAATTCGTCCCGGGGTGGAACGGATATTGAGCAAAGTGCTCGAAGGTGCCAAATTGATCTCTGACCTTCCAAAACTATTGTGAGAGTGGTTAGGACCACTGTTTAACCTCTAGGGGCTGCCCTTGGGGCTATGTGTGTCAAAGCGATCAGTGTTTGCAGTCACATAATCGGATTGGTGCTGTTTTGGTGTCTACAGATGCCCCTTTTTGGGATGCGCTGTGCATGGCACAGCGCCGAGCAAAAATAGATAACCAAAGCACTAATGATTAGGGTTTCTCAGTAACCTAACCAAATTTTGATGCCCCAAGTATGGAAAGGGCATGCATTCTTGAATCCTTGCTTCTGACGAGCGAAGGAACTCAATTCAAGTGTTAACCTTTTTCGGTGAGGTGTTACTTGATCTTGGACATTGATCGGTCATGAATAGGCAAAGGGCGCAACCTTTTGTCTGTGAGAACCTTGAGTTCATGATTCACGAAATGCCAAGTGATTTGATCAGGTTGTGATTATTGCTTGTTTACTGCCCCAAGCAGGAGCGTAATTGTCTTTGTCAATGATTCTTTGAATGCATGTCATTTTCCTTAATTGGGTGTGTACTTGTTGATTGGTGACTAAGTGTGACTACCCCCTCAAGCGACGAATCGATGAGGGAATGACCTTCATGAGAAAAGTGACGAGTCGCTTGACCCAAGATGACTTGTGTGAGGGTGCCCTTAGATGTTTTAGCGTTAAGTGTGTGCAGTTTTCTGACATTTAGACCTATTTTTGGTGGGTGTTAACCCTTTTTGTGACGCGTTTTGGAGCTGAAATTGGCAAAAATCCATCCTCCCGTGGAGCGGTCCGGCTATGGTAGCCTTCTTAGGGAGTAGGATAGTGACAATTTGTAACCCCAATGTCTGTTTTGGATGCCAAGAATGTCAGGCACGAAGGCGCCTTCGTTCGGCAATGTTATTACTATTTTTGGGTGGGTTTTGACCCTTTTTGGCGATGTCGTTTGGGGATGAAATTCTCAAAAATCCGTCTTCCCGTGGAGCGGTCCGGCTATGGTAGCCTTCTTAGGGAATAGGATAGCGAGGATTTGTGACCCCGACATCTATTTTGCATGCCCGAAATGTCAAGTGCAAAAGCACTCTCATCGGGCAAGTTTATTAGCTGTTTTGGTGCATTTTTGTTCAATTTTTGTTGTTTTTTTTTATTTTTTGATGATATATACAGATGACTTTATTTTGTTTATGTGAGTGATGATTTGATTTTATGCATGATGAGTGATGAGTATGGATGTATGCATGTTAATTTATTTTGATGGATGCATATGTTATGATGAATGCAAATGTTTCTAAATTTTATATGTGATATGCAAAATGGAATGGATGAATTGAATTTGTGTTGTTTGGTGAGGGCACCATAGACTGTTTAGACCTTTGTGTTTTTTTTGGTGATTGTTGATGGCAATGCGAGGATGAAAGATAGCGCAGTTGGTTTAGAAATGTAGCTAAGGTTTTCTGAGACTCAAACGGTTTTAACTCACTAGCCATGATTGTACTTTATCTTACAAGACTTTTGGACAAGGTATGAATCGGACTTGTCTTTGACCAAGTTATTTCACATCCCTGTGTGTGCAATTGAGTTCGTTTATGTGGTATTTGTCAGGATACCGCCAATGCCAGATAGGTCTGTCAACCAAACCTATACTGAGGATCACCTAATTAGCTCCACTAACTCCTTTGTTGTATTTAGTCAGATTAATCTGCGGTGCTATCTAGGATACCATAAGCTAGCTCATCCACATGCAAACATTGATCCGTACACGAGTTAATGTGATAGATATATCATCATGCGGGAGGTTTACCACCAGTGACCGATAGGCTATCCACCAAACCGATATTGAGGTTTGCCTCATGACCTATCGAAATGCTGAGAGTTCCAGGGATTCAAGTTCGACTCCCTTCTTTTCTTCAATTGTATTGGGATACTTGCTCTTTTGTAGTGATAAAAATCACTGTTTATTTTTATATATTTTTCTTTTGAGCAAGGGATTTGAATTTTGAGTGATGAGAATCACTATTGTATGTGCCTTTTGATGTATGCACTCTGGTGGTGATGTCAAATTTTTGGAGTTTTGACTTTTTGCAAAATTTTGATGTTTGCAACTTTTTGAGAACTTGGGATTCTTGGGGAATTGGGTAGGGAAGATGCTTGTCCTTTTGCCAACTCTCAGCATTCTTGGGGTCATTCGCATAGGGGGATGAGCAAGATAACCATTTCGCTTATGGTGACCTGGATTGCTTTGCAGGTTTCATCTTTCATTCACACAACTTGGGAATTTTTATGTGTTTTAATTTGTGTTGGGATGCTACGTAACAAGGTGTGATCCAAGTAGAACTCTACCTTCGTAAAATCTGTCTGACTTGGTATAGTACGTGGCTAGAAAGCAAAATGATGACTGAAGGATAAAAACTCTTGATACATTAGAAGACCATTGACTCTGGTATGGTAAAAAGAAGTGAATGGCGTTTATGTTTGATGGACTGCTTATAGAATGGAGAAATGTGGAACAAGATGGATTAGCGGAGTAATTACAGTCTATGGTGCCTTTGACCTGTATGATCACAAATATGCAATGTATGGATGTGATGCTTAATGCAGCTACATATTTTTGTGTTTTTGATGGATTGATTTTTGTGAATATGAAGATGAGATGCGAGAAGAGCTCTCTATTGTGATGAGTTTGAGCATGCCTAGAAATGAGATGCAAATTTTTGTTTTTTTGATGATTTTACTATTTTTGAATTTTCTTATTTTTGACCAAGCGATTGTGGGAATCCTTGGAGCTTTTTGGGATTGACCAAGTGGTAATGGGTACCTTTGGGGCATTTTGAGATTGACCAAGCGATTGTAGGAATCCTTGGAGCATTTTGGGATTGACCAAGCGATTGTAGGAATCCTTGGAGCATTTTGGGATTGACCAAGCGATTGTAGGAATCCTTGGAGCATTTTGGGATTGACCAAGTGATTGTAGGAATCCTTGGAGCATTTAAATCTATGTTGGAAACCTCGGGTTCCTCTTCGGCATGAAAGATATCCTGAGTTGTCCCTAGGGTAAAATGAAGCATTTTATCGAAAGGCCGATACTGATGGGGATGGAGGTGAATTTATGCAATCCTAATCAATGGCATCTATATCTAGTTGCAATGACCATGCTGGATCGTCAGATTGTGGATGGGGGTAGTTAAGTCAATGGAGATCATGTTGATGAAATGATTTTGGTCTCCATTACTATGGGTGTGATGACTCGAACATTCTGATGTTCTCTGTGCTCTGGATCTGGCTCTAGAGGTATTGGCATGAATGGATCGGCCCTATGTGCTGATAGGAGGATAGGGTCTACCCTCGACACTGATATCACCCTAGGGTCTCAGAGTGGAAGGTGCTCTTCGTATACCTGGAGCGGCGGATCCAACACTTGATCCCACCCTGCTGGGTCTACGTACCACTCGTGCCCTGGCACTATGCCCATCTGTTCAAATATGTCGTTAATCTCCAAGGGGTATGGTTGCGGCCTCTATCGCATGTGATTAAGATATGTCATTTCTGTTTCATCTTCGTAATCACTATCGGAGATCCAAAAGCCCTCGTTGGCTCCGACAACTATTTGAGGCATTACAGGCTCATCTTGCTCAAGCAAATTAATCTGGCCCCATTGTGGTTGTTCCACTCTCCATGGGGGGACCTGATTCTCTTGACGTGGCATTGGCTCGCTTGGAGCCTCTAGAGGGAACATTGTCAAGAGGCTCTCTTGACAGTCATTCATGGGGATCACTTGTGAGTGATCACTATCGGATTCGAAGGGATCATATGATGTTGGTTCATATTCTGATTCATCCTCCGAAGATCCCTCTTGACACTGTTTATACCTTCCTTGAAAGTGAGTCCCCAAACTTTCGCCTCTCTCTAGCAAAGGAGAAGGGTTATTGAGGTTAACAAGGGTGGTTGTTGACCATGGGAGGTAATCTCCCAATGTATACGTTGTGTTTGGGTTGGCATAAGGATCTGATGCCAATCCACCCTTGTTGCCTATCCCTAGGCCTTGCATGTTTTCCACCAAGATGTCCAAGGGCAGGGGTGGTTGAACCCTACTCCCGACTTGTCATAAGGCATTTGGTATCTTGGCTGGCAAAGGACACGCACTCCTTGCTCATACCTACCTAGCTCGTATCCATGCCAATTGCATTGGCCAAGATATCTCAGAGCGAAGTCCGGGTTAGACAGATAGTTGACATCTTCTGCAAAGGGCTCTTCATCTTCGTCCTCTTGGATGCATGGCTTAGTACCATGATCAAGGCCCCCATACACAAAATTTGTCTGGTTTGGCGGGTAGCCTAAAGGAACAATTGTACCGATGGGGAGGCGAGGTCTCCCCATGTCTTGCACGGACTCTAGCATGGTCGTTGCTACAACATTCCACACTAGATACTCCCCCAGGCCCGTATTGGCCATTTCAATAGTAATTATTGGCGATTGAGAGGGAGGGAACGGAAGCTCTTCCTGAGTCCACTCCATGTTGGGTGAACTAGGAGCCTCAACTTCCATTGTGCTAGGCATCTCTTCGGTAGAGATGGTTGATACTGTTGGCAGCGCCTCTTCTAGGGGTTGAGCCTCTTCCAGGGTTTGCTTCCCTTTGTCCTTCTATTTAGCCATGATAGGTGGCATTGGTGGTGAAGGACCTGACGATGAAGATGCACCTGGCTGGGGTTTTGATGGATTTATCACCAGTGGTGCTTGCGACATCGAACCCTGTCTAGATGGATTTAACTAAAAATCCAAGTGCGTCGATGGGAGGGTCGATTGCGGCATCAGCTGCACCGCATTGCAATATTTGAAGGGTTCTAAGTCCGTCGGGACTACATGTACTTCCCCTTCAAATGTATACTTCAAACACTCGATGAGCTATCGAAGGGACACACTTCATGTCCCTGATCCATGGCCGCCCTAGCAAGATGTTATAAGCCATCTCGCCTTCCAAAATATGGCACAATGTAGGTATCATCTTTTGTCCTACTTGAATGGGTAGGACAATTGTGCCAACTGTCGAGCATATCGCATCATTGAATGCTCACAGTGTATAGGTGGAAGCCATGATGTGAGAGGCTGGCAACTTCAGATGTTTCAATGCCGTTGTGGTAATGATGTTACTGGACGAGCCAGTGTCTATCAACACCCTCTTATACGGGATCCCGTTGACCCACGCGATAACGTGCAGGGGTGGATCTGCCATGTCATCAGACACTGATTTAACTTCATCCTCTCGAAAGGTGATGACTGGCTCCATGCATCGTTTGACATGTCCCACAAAGTTGTTGAAGGAATTCGCTTCATGGGGCTGCAACTCGATGGCTTTCAATATCTCCATTAGAGCCTCCCGATGGGGTGTTGATTGTTGTATAAGCTCATATATGGAGAGCCTAGCCGACGTGGTCCTCAAACTCTGCGTGAGTTTGGTCCGAATCATGGCCACGGGTCTAGGCAGAGGTAGCTGCATAGGGTGTTGTTGAGGTTGTGACGTCGATGGAACCTCTCTTGTGGCTGCCTCGGGGGCAACTCCTGGGTATCTCTTGTTCCTAGTCACTATGCTTATCATTCCTACATACCCTTGCATGGGGCAATTCTGTTGCACCTCATTGACTTGAAGGGGTTTTTCCTGTGCCTCATGGGCAGGCAAGGGGTCTTTGAAAACTCCCATCTGTTGGTTGTTTGGCGCTACGGGGTTGTCCACTGCCAACGTCTTATTGTCAATCAGGTCTTGTATCAATCCTTTGAACTTCCAACATGCATTCAGGTCATGTCCCTTCCGCCTGTGGAACCTACAATACAAGTCCTCCCGGTATCCCTTAGGCTTGGGAGCGTTAGGATCTATGGTTTGAATCTCTGGAAGGTTGATCAAGTTCACCGCTGACAAGCGGTCAAATAGGGAGTCCCTAGACTCCGTATAAGGGGTGTACTATCGCCTAGGGCGACGCTGCTAATTTTGCTCCTGCTTCTGGTTTTCTCTTTCATAATTATTAGGAGGCACTGCTTGATAGTTAGCCTTTTGAGGCTGTATTTCTTGTGCAGGCTTAGGGACATTTATAGCAACTTGATTAACCGCAGCGGGTTTTTGTTGCGTAGTCCCTATTTTTGTGTTCTTGTTCCATTCTTTCTTCTTAGGTTTGGCAATCTCGCCATCCTGTATCTTGATCTCTTCGATGATTCTGGCTTGCACCAGAGCTTCCTCTAAGGTGGCATATTGCTGCAGCTACAATAGCACAGAGATCGATCTCAAACAACTTCGTGAGAACATTTGTGTAAGGTCGGACATAGGAGGGAGGTAGGGTAGCTTGGAAAGCAGAGTCCTCCACCGATTCCCGTAGGCCGCCATGGTCTCTTCCTCATACTTCCTGAGGTTGGCCAGGTCACTTAGTGATGCCTTCTTCTTGGTGTTGAAGGCGAAGCGTTCGAGGAACGCATCCACTAACTGATCCAAGTTATTGATGTTGTGCTTCAGCAACTGAGTGAACCAATCCGAGGTAGGGCCCACGAATGTGGTTATAAATGTCCTTAGCAACAACGCATCATTGTCCTGAATGCCAAAACATTGGCTCAAGAATCTGGTCACATGCTCTTGGGCATCCTCCTCACCCTTAAAGATTGCCAACTGAGGCAGCTTAAAGTGTTCGGGGTAATGGGGTGCAAGCACTGACGGATGCACAGGATGACTACGGAGTTGGCGTAACATGGGCTTTTGGGGCCCAGAAGCTTTGGTTTCCATAGACTCCAAATGCTCTAGCAGCACTTTGTATGCATCGAAAGATTTAATCTCTTCCTCTTTAGTTTGCTCCCGTTGTGGGTTGTGGGAGACTTGAGGCCTATGGGGGGGTGGCCGGATAGCAACCCCTCCGCCTTGGTAGGGCATTTTGGCCCACTCTACTTCTTGTTCATACTCCTCGTAAGCTTCTTGAGGAGTCTCTGGGCGAGACCTATGACCCTGGGTGGGTCCCCATGGAGGGTACCCATCATTGTTTCGAGGAGTGGCCTCCCTCTCAGGTCTAGGGGGTCTCGGAGGCAAAACTTGATAAGGTCACGGAGACCTATCTCGCACCAAGGTATTATGCCTCTCATATGGTTTCGCTCTTTGGGTGCGAGGGGTTGGAACCCTCTCACTGGGTTATGAAGTAGCTCATCTTTTTGGCGCTGAATGCGCTCCTTGCTAAGGCGGTATAGATGCTCTAGCTACTGCTGATCTTGCTCAAGCCGCGTGATCTGGGCTTGGCGGGCGGCATGTCTAGCGACTGCCAGGTCAATTTGTTCCACCATCTTGAGCCTAGGAGGCCTGGATGCCTCTCCTATGCATTTACCTCGGTCGCGATGATCCGAGATCTCAATGGGTCACTTCCCTCTATCGAGGTTGGCGGCATTTACCCGAGGCTCTGGCCTCAGTGGGTGACCATGGTACATAGCGGGTGCGGAAGCGCATGGCTCCCGCACTGTACATTGCTCTCGAGGAATGTGATGGTCTTCCTCGTGCTCCCTTTCGTATGTGTGAAAGGGGTGGGCGGAGTTAGCTCGCCCTACTTGGAGAGCCCTACGCTCTAGGGTTTGTCTATTGGTTCTAACAGTGATGGGGGGAAAAGGAGGGATGCCATAGTCATGTGGCCTCTCCTCATGGACACTATGCCACTCTAGCGCTTCATCATGCGGTGGCCACTCATATCGAGCTTCTAAGGGAGCTTTCTTGTCTATGTTGAGTGCCACATGTAAGGATTCTTCTTGAAAGGGGCTATGATGAATGGGCGTGTCCCCCAAAGGGGTGTCCCTATAGTTCCACCTTGACATGGAATGATGCGGACTCTCTTGTGGGTCAGGCCACCAAGGCGGTATGACCAAGTCCTTAGGGCTATAGCGGAGGTGACTTGTGCCCCCTCCTTGTACACTTTTCGTAGCTTCGCCCCTTGATTGGGCTTGGCTATGGGTGTACACCATGGTGTTGCTCTTCTACAAGCTAAGTAGATTTTTATCTCTTTTTATGATTTTTTTATGCTACACTAAACAGAAAAGAGCACACACATACACAAACAGTGATTATCTCGTTTAAAGATTAAAAGTGTGTCCTAAACCTGGTTTAGTGTGTTTTGTTTTTGTTTTTTTTTTTTTTTTGAAGGTTTTTGTAAAGAACGTTTAAATGCAAAATGAGGGCTCTTATGACTCCCAAAATTGGTCGCCCCTTCGATATACCATTGCCAAGCCGATATACCAACCTCTCTATATACCCGCCCTTACGTGAGGGAAACTATAGGTACGTGAGAGCAGATGGTACGTGGAACATAGGCGGTACGAAAGGGGAATCACCCTGTTTATGACACCTACCATAGAAGACTTATCCTTGCGTGTTGGGAATCACCCCAGCTACACTCGATCAGCTTTCGTTAGGATTTACGTCTAGCAACAGTAGCGATCGGGGTTTATGAATGCAAAATTCAAGCCAAGGTGGTGATGAAATCCACCGTTGGTCTTGATCAAGGGCTGGGGTTTTACGACCAGCTCCTTGGTGTTTAATTTTCCACGTGGTGTGTGGGGTTCTTTTTATTTTGCATGGAAAAAAATAAACATGCAGCAAACTTTTTCTAAGCACGCAAAAAAAGAAACCAAAAAAATAGAAAAATTGAAGACAGAAAATGACAGGAAAAGTTCAGAATTCTTACCTCTTCTCTGCCCGAATCCGTCGGTTCTGAGTTTTTGCCCGAAAACCTCATAGACTAGAATTCATCCCTTGGGGTGGAATGAATTATAGTATTGTATTCGTCATAGGGTGGGGCGAATTCCCATTCGTCCCTGGGTGAGACGAATTACAGCTCTGTATTCACCCTCTGATGGAACGAACAATAGTCAGCGTATGAAAACGTGGTACCTGCAAGAAAAAAACCAAGTTTGGATCAGATCTCTGATCTTAAAAATAGAGGACAAGGTCCCACCATGATCACCACTGAAAGCATGAGGATACGGAAGCAAAAAGGAAAGCGAATATGCGATGCAAACGGAATCGAACTTAGCGCTAAATCCTAGAAACTTGAAAGTGCATGAAAAGAGGGAAAAGCATGAGCGAATCGAAATGAAACAAATGTGAATAAAGAAGACAGCCCTTTTTATTGATATGTTTCACAACTCGGTTACAATGTGCATCCTCCCCTTCCAAGGGCTAGGAGCGTTTAAGCATGCGTTCTTGTTACATCCATGGGCGCCTTTCCTTCTTCCGCGTGCCCACATGTAAAATGGGCGGACCAAACATCACCGCCACTTGCATTGATGAGTCTTGACTCCTCTCTGCTCCTCCGATGTCTGAACCCTACGTTCAAAGGAACAAGAAATGGTCAGTAGCACCTGCGGATAAAACAAAGCATGCAATCCCCAAGCCTACGATAAGTGAATGAGAAAAATGAATTAAAATATGACTAAAATGAATCCAAATGCTCTAAAAATTTGATAGGGACATCAAGACACCACCAGGAAGGCTCTGCAAAAAGAACAGTCGAGAAATTCCTCACCGATTTGAATTCGCTCTGGGGCGGGACGAATTCACCTACAACAAAATGCCGAAAAGGTACTGTCCCAAATGTCCTACCTAGGAAGCTCCAAAAGACCTGCAAACTTGGGGTTAGCTAATTGGGGGAATTTTGGGAAGACCCAGATGGTCATATTTTCCCAATTTGGCCTCCATCAATGGGAATTTGATGATGCTACCTGTAGGTTAGTAGAAGCGAGCAAAGCTAGAAATATGATCAAAATTGTTCAAAACGAGACGAAATTCAAATGACAACCTATCTAAGCATCATAGAATTGAATGCAAAAATGAAAGAAAGCAAATCTACCATGGAATTCCCATCACTCCGAAAGGGGGCGATTAGGATTGTGGCAGTGTGGGAGGGGGCGCCCATGGGGCAGGCCGCCCATCGTTTGAGGCTTGATTTCGGCACCAATCCACTTGGGATGGGTCCAAAACCTCTTGTGTGGTATTGTCAAAAAATTTGGTGGGATATTGTGGCCAAATTTCAGGTTTTGGGATCGAGATTCGTCCTCCCAATAGTCACCCAATGACCTCCCCTCTAAAGGAGATCAAGGATGTGAAAGGCGCAAATCCAAAAGGTGTGAGGTATGAAAATAAAATGACAACACTTCGTTGCTCTAAAATGCTCCTTCTCTATCTATTTTGGGGTGAGGAAACTCACCAATTTATAGACCTGGAGGTCTCTTGAAATGGGCATGCAGAGGCGCCACTTGGCAATCATGCCTTCCCAGGGGGAAGGAGATTCCTCCCCTGAATAGGGACTTCATGACTGACCTTGTAAATGCCTCTAACGCTCTAAAACGCTCACCCATACTCCCATGCGATGAAGGAAGCATTGGGTGGTGGATCTGAGCTGCCATTTGTCAAGATTTGACTTTTTTCCCGTCAAACCTATAATTCGCCCCACCCTAGAGCGAATCTAGAATTCATCCCTAGGTGGGGCGAATCCCAGTTTGAATTTGTCCCAGGGTGGGACGGATATTGAGCAAAGTTCCTGAAGGTGCCAAATTGATCTCTGACCTTCCAAAACTGTTGTGAGAGTGGTTAGGACCACTTTTTAACCTCTGGGGGCTGCCCTTGGGGCTGTGTGTGTCAAAGCGATCAGTGTTTGCAGTCACATAATCGGATTGGTGCTATTTTGGTGTCTACAATTTCCTATGTATGTATATATATATTATAAAAATTTATAAATATAATATAAATAAAGTTTTTTCAATCCCATATAATTAATTAAAACATATTAACTATTATATATTTTAAAATATGTAATGACTTTATTCTTGTTACAATTTTAACTTATAAATTATATATTTTTAATTAACTTTATTTTTCTCTTTATTATGTAAATATTTATTTTTATTGGAACCAACAATTATATTCAATAAAAATAAGAGATGTTACAATAAAAAGGAAGTTATAAAAATCACAGCTTTGGGTACAAGGCCATCCAAATGATCAACACCGTAAATACAAGGCTTAAGGCCAAAAACAAAACCATCCCCTAAAACAAAAAATAAACAACATAACTAGGTAAATGGAGCCACTCCTGGAGAAGACCAATATCTATCATGGGTACTGGTTAAACAACCTAGGTCTAGATAATATCACTCCCTTGATCTGCTACATCAAGGCCTCAAAACAATAGAGGGACCTTGAGGCAAAGGGAGGTTAGGTAAAACTCTACTAATAGTGCATGGATCCTCATGCTAGTACCTGATAAGATTTATCAAATACACAAACTCATGAGTCAACTTAGATGCTTGTGAATGGATCTGAATAGTAATAGTAGAAAACATCGTAATATTTTTATGCATAGAAAACTAACTAAAAATTGAATCTCTAGAATCGACAACAACATTCCTAGATTTCCAAAATTGAAAAAAATAATAGCATTAAATAAATTCCATAGAGAGGTAATATAAGCAGGCCAACAACTATTATCTCCAAAAAATATCATCTGCCATCTGAAGAAAGCATGATGAAAGAGCTTGAAAAATGAGTGAATCTAAGATAAGGTAGATTAAGCACAAGGTCAGAACCAAAATAGATGCTTAAAAGTCTCAAAAAAACCACAAGTTAGACACTAGGGATTAGGAAGACCAACCTTATTAAGTCTCTCTTCCATAGGAAACCCTTGATAAATAAGAGACCAGAGAAAAAAGGTAATCTTGGGTTCAAGGTTAGAATTCCAGATATGGTTCAAATGAGCAATCCAAGTATATGAGATAGAGTGATTTTGCCATATCTCATTAAGTTTATAAACACTAGGGAAAATAGGACTAAGAAGTTGATAAAGCAAGGAAGAAGAGTAGCTCTTGAAAGGGGTATCCACATTCTAACATAAATATCTCCACCAAATACTTAAGGGTTGAAGGCTGATCTTAAGAAGCATGACATCAAGAATAAGCTCTTTAATATTAAGAATATTAGGAAGGTCTAAATTTTTAAGATTAAATTTATGTTTGATATCAGGCCAAGAAATTCAATCTCAAGTGTGCACTAAATATTTAATAAAGGAGATGTCCTTGTGAAATAGCCTCAAAGCTTTAATACTTGGCATATCAATAAGAAGAACTTAAGAGTTAGAAATAATAGGATACTACCAGATATTCTAAGAATTGAACGAAAGATCATTATGAAAACCATCACCAATCTAGTGAAGATGAGGTTTCACCACCTCAAAATCCAACCAAATAATTCTAACGATAAAGGAACCCTGAATCTTAACTAGAGTACAAGTAATTATGAGAGTGTGGGGACTAATATTAGCCCAATATTTTCATGCATAAGGTAGCCCTGAATAAATACAATGGTGAATCAAAACCCTCCAGGATTTAGGGCCTTCAATAGATTTAACCATCACTAGTTAGCACATAATGAAATGCTTTACCTATAAATGCCAATGATGCCCATCCTTGCCTTATCAATAGGCATGCAACAATTATCCCAAGCAAATCGATGGAAACCACATGAATTCTTCCCCTTGGTCCAAAGAAAATCCCTAATGAGCCTGGCCAAATTATTATAAGAATTATTTGAAGGGAACCAATAGGAGGAGTAATAAACATAGGTTGCAACAAGAATCTTTGTGCAAACCTGAAACTTGTTGGCAAGAGCAAGGGGATGAGAGGCCTAATAGGAAATATTCTTTTCAATTCTATCAATGACATACTGCTAGAGTTTAGAGGTGAGTTATAAAAAACAAATGGTTTTCTAAAGAATTTAAAATGCTCACCTCTTTGGAGCCAATGTCATGCAAAATATCTAAGCCAAGAAGGCATATAAGAAGAAGCAAGGCAAAAACAAAGAGAGTTAGACCATTGGATGTTGGATCTTGAGGCCTTACAAAAAGTTTCTAAATAAACTAAAGTAGTTGAAACTAAAACCTCATCCTCATTGATAGTGAGAAAAGAATCATTTGCAAAGTACCCATTAATAATTTGGGTGGACATGTCAAGTAAAAGAATGCTTTTGATCAACCCATTATATGATTGATTGATAAGAAGATAACCAAAATCTTTAGCAATAAGGATGTAAAGTGAGGGGCAAAAGAATAAACTTGACGAATAGAATAAAATAAATAAAAATCCTCTGACCTATGTCCATTAATAGTAAGATAAGTCGAAGCATCAAAAACAACATATTGATTGTCCTAATAAAAAGGAGCTAAATCTAAGAAATTGGAGTATGGTGAGAATGAAAGGCCACTCGATACAATCATAAGCTTTCTCAAAGTCCAATTTAAGGAAGAGGGGTTTTTGACCAAAGAGACAAGCCCATTCTAAACCTTTCCATACATCAATAAGATTATCTAAGATGTAACGTCCTTTGATGAAACTCATCTGCTTTGGTTTGATAATAATAGGGAGAATGTTATGAATACGAAGAGCTAAAGCTTTTTTCAAAATATTGTAAGAGACATTAAGCAGAGTAATAGGTCTCCAATTGATGATAAGCTCAAGATTCCAACTTCAGGAATAAATTTAATGTTTCCATGATTGATAATATTACCTAGAGAATTGTTGGCTAACGCTTCATTATAAACATTGAGTAAATCAGACCTAATAAAATTCCAAGTGGCTTTATAAAATTCATAGGAAAATCCAACAAGACAAAGGGACTTATCATACAACATAGTCATAAGAGTATTATGAAGCTCAGCAAGTGAAAAAGAAGCCTCACAAATATTTTTTGTCATAAAAAAATAACTGAGTAGGAACAACATCAAGACACTACTGGAGTGCCATCTGCCATTCTAGAGAATCATGTTGTGCTTGAAATATAAGCTTATAATTATCTACAAAGGCTGATGTGATATCAGGAAGAGAAATCAACCTATCGTTAGAGACTTGAATTACCTTTATCTAGACCCTGGCTTGTCTGGAATGAAGAGATTTGAAAAAGGCTTTAGATGGGTGATCATCAACCCTTAGCCAGTGTAGATGAGCCTAAATTTGAGCCCCCCTAGCTTCATATCATTCATGGACTATAAGCTGGTGGTAAAGACCAACAAGCCTAGTTTGCAATTGTCGATCATACGGATCATTTTCCAAGAGTAGTAAATTTCATTAATACTCCTTCGTATTAGCCAAATTAGCATACTTTTTGACATGTGCCACCTGTTAGACAAAATGCCATATAAAAAAAATTGTATGGACAATCACCTCATTCCACCAAGAAATCCAACTGATAGAGTGAGGAAGTCAAGGTAATAAATTCTAGATTCTCTCAATCGCAACAATCGTTCCAGGGTGTTGCAATAAAGAATTATTTAAATAAAATTGATTGCACAAAAAATTAAATCGGTGACCACTCCACTCAATTTGAAAGGAAATCAAGAAATGATATGATAGTAGAAATTGATTCCAAATCGTCACAATATTATTATTGATGGAGGAGAATAAAAAAAAGGTTGCTCTAACATCATTACTCAATCAAGATGCTTATAGACTCTATCATTACCCGCATAAAAAGACCCATCTGAATTTAAGAAAAAAATAGAGCTCACGCTCTCCAGCATTCCTGCGCATCAAGAGGCATCCAACTTTATCTTCAGCATGCTCAACCATATTAAAATCGCCATAAAAAAGTCAATACACCATCATTAAGCGATTAGCCAAGTACCACCAAAGGGTAGAGCGACTAGGCCCATCATTAAGTATATAAATATTGACAATGTCCAAGATGTTTCCATTAATATTCAACAAAATCCAAATCACATGATGAGAAAGATCCCACCAAACCCAAACACAATCATGAATTGAATTGAGTGAGGAAGACAATTGAAAATATTATAAAGTCATGTCACTTTAAGAAAGGGGAAAAGTACAAAGAATGTAGAAGAATGATATGCTTGTTGATAAATAACATGAAAGGTCGTCGACATAGGTTGGAAATTTTGAATTGAGTTACAATTCAGATTGCTTCCAATTTGATTCCACGAGGCAACCAAGACTGATTAAGCAAGCAAGATAATTTGATCCTAAGATAACGTATAGGTTGGACAATTTAATTTGACTTACAAGTAAGACAGATTTTTATTATGATTTTGGAAGGCAAATTTGCATGAAAGACAAAGCTATACGTCAAATATCAAGCATGAAGTCTGCACATAAACGGGACTCGATCTCTGTTTTAGTCTTTGTTAGTAACAAATTTCTTTAAAAGGCAAAAGAAATACAGATATCACATCTGTCTTTCAAAGTTTTGAATTGACTCTCGTAATAAGAATCAGGTTGGACCAGAAGGTAATTAGACTTTCACCTATACGAGTTTTGTTACGTCGAATGGCTTTTTCCTTTGGTTTTAAAAAAATTATAAAAAAAATAAAAATTATATTATCCTGCAAGAGAATTGAAATGAGATGACCCCATTTATTGAAATTATTGATTGGAACGGAGAACAGTACCCCCAACCTATCCACGCACCGAGGTCTAGTATTTTATTATTCCAAACTGCAGCATCCTGAATCTGGCTAAAACCATTGCATGGGCCACGTCAATATGCACGTACAAATAAAAAAATAAGTAATGTCTAAATGTCTTCCACAATCAAGAGCGAATGACGATGTCAAGAGGAATAAACACGTTCGAATCGATTACTACACTCAAACGCTGTAGTTTACCAGCACAAGAAACAAGTAAAATCCTCATAAAATTGCAATTCGACGGTGCATTCAATCTGCAAGGACAATTATAAAACAATAGTCCGAGCACAGAGGAACAAGAATAAGTGGGTTGGCCCACGCAATCTGTACATGTAACCCCGTCATGGAAATCCAATCCACGTTGCTATTCCTCCACGCCATCGCCTTCGAATTTCTACACCACGTGAACTTGACAAAGTCCCATAAATTTTCTCTATAAATGGAGCAAAGATCCTGAGATTTCAGTGGACTGAAGTATAGTGGAGTTTCAATGGGCAAAATGCAGATGCATTGTGGGGTACTTTTGGTGGTTTCATTGCTGGTGTTGTTAGTGTGTGATGGTATTTTGGCCTGTATACCGGCCCCTGTGGTGGAATGCAAGGGCCCCGCCAATTCCGACTGCAGAGTTTTCACCTATATGGGGGTGTGGGAAGACCGTAGCACCTGCAACATGGCTATGGCGGCGCTGCCCAGGACGGAAGCCGAGCTGGTCCTGGCTGTCGCAGATGCTGTTATGAACAACCAGAAGACGAAGATGGTGAGCAGGCTCTCCCACAGCCTGCCCAAGCTGGTGTGCGTAGCGAGCCAAGGCGTTGCCATCGGCACCAACGACTACGACTCTATCGTGGCCATCAACAAGACTGCCATGACCATCACCGTCCAGGCTGGCGCAATGATGAGAAACGTGGTGGACGCCGCCGCCATTGAGGGATTGGCTCTGAACTCCATGATCTACTGGGACGGGGTTTCCGCCGCTGGGGTCATCAGCACCGGGGCAGCGGCGTTTACGAATACGTCGTGGTAATGAGAATCGTGGTGCCTGCTACACCCCATGAGGGCTACGCCAAAGTCATCACATTGACACAAGAAGACCAGGATTTAAAAGCCGCGGTGCTCTCGCTTGGCACGCTCGGGGCCATATCCGAGATCATGTTCTCTGTGGAGCATAACGACAGCGAGTTAAATGAAGATCTGATAGAGACTTTCTTGAGGAAGCACGAGTTCGGGGACATGTATTGGCACCCTGCACATGAGAAGATTATCCTCTGATAGAAATTATAGAAGATTGCGAAAATGAGGTCTGCCAGACGTTTAAAATATAGGAATTATGTAAGTGTACGAGAATTTGATCTATCTGTCGTATTAGGGAAATTATCGAAGATGTTGAGAACTAGATTTTTTTAGTTTGATAGAGTTGATTATAATTATTGTATCCATAAAACTTATTTCAATGTTATATAATTCAGTACTCGCAGGTTAATTATATATGGACTCGTATGTTTCAAAAGTTTAATTATTGTCCATATACTAAATATTAACTAAAGCACTTAAATAATCGTATTAAAACAAGAATAATTAAAATAATATTTTAAAATGTTTCTATGTTGAAAGGTATGATTTGAAAAATAATTTTAAATAAGAATATTATGAAATGTTAGGTCACATGAAAGTATAAAAATATTATTCAAATTAAAAATTTCATGTCTTCCTTTCATAAAAATTTGATTACTCAAACAAATATGTATATACTTTTAGAATGTACGCACTTTAATTAAAAAAAAGTTACAAGATTATTTTTTATATATTATTTTTATTTTATTTTATTTTTTTTATTTGGTTTGGTTAGTATGAGAAATTCTTATGACCAGCATGCAAGGTTGATCAGTCTTCTCCTAATCACGATCCTTTGTAAAGACGAGAGTTATGCTTATCAATAAGGATTTTAATACATAGCCACCACACAGCCACCCCCTCACACACTCACCCACGTCACAGGGTTTGAACCTTGGACCTCCCAAAAAATATCCAAAGCACACTCCTCCCATAAGACATATTATTTTTAATTTTAATTTATATACTAATAAATTAATTTCAAATTTTAATTAAAATGAATTTATCTTAATTTTTTTTTTTAAATGATTAAAAGTACAATCGAAAAAACAATGGGGTTATCCTCTGTGTGATTCAAACTTATATATTCTCGATGAGAATTCCACAGATACACGAACTCAAGGTACATTAATATATTATATAGTATTCAAACTTAGATCTTCTTAATTTAATATTATATAGTATTTTGAATTTATCTTATAATATAAATTATCATTGTATATACCTTCAAAAGAAAAACAAATGATTCTTATAGCTATGGACTAAAAGTAAATTGATCTTGCTTCTTTTTGAGATTTTACATGATATACAATAATGGATTTAATTAGCATTTCTCTGCACAAATATTACTTAAATTACATTATTAGTTTAAAATCAAAGATTTGTGGAGGTTTATACTTTGTTGCTACTCTTTTGGATAATATTACACTATATTTGACATTGGCCTCATTAGTAAAAAATATCATAGATCTATTGAATATCATAGTTGTACATCCATTGAAGCTTATATATTTTTTTGTTAAAATATAAGGTATTATTGTTTTTATTTCCTAACAAATATAGGAACCTATTTGCTTGAATTACATTATTGGTTTAAACTTAGAGATATGTAGAAGTTTGTACTTTGTTGCTACTACTTTGTATAATGTTATATTCCACATTGGCATCTTTAGTAAAAGAACTTGGATCTATTGAATATCATAGCTATACACTTACTGAAACCTATATTTATAAGTAAATTGTAATGTATTATTGATTTTCTTTCTTAACAAGTATAGGAACTTATTTTCTTGAATAACATTATTGATTTAAACTCAAATATATATGGAGGATTGTACTTTGTTGCTACTACTGTGCATAATGTTATATTCCCATGAACATTGGTCTCATTAGTAAAAACAAACTTGGGTCTATAAAATAGCATAGTTTTAAACCTATTCAAGCCTATGTTTTTAAGCAAAATGTAATATCTTCTTGTTTTAATTTCCTAACAAATATATGCAATTGGATGTTCTATCAATCTAAAACTTGAATATTTTCAAGTAGTCATGTTAAGTTTCAATATGAATTCGAACAATATTATCATTGTTTAATAATAATTTCATGTATTAACTAACATTAATAACAGTGTGTGGTAAAGAAGAGCAATATTCTGGATAAACTTTGGTTAATGGGGATTAAATAGTGCCCTGTGTGGAGATCCATTAGGATGGCATTAGATTTTGAGGAGGAGGCAACTCAATGTCTAGTGGGATCATTTAAGAGGTAGATGTTGTGCTATAGAACCACCTTGGTTCTTACATGGGTCTTCTCGAATTCTCTAGATGTTCTGGTCTTCCTGGTTTGTGGTGTTCTTCTTTTGTTTTCTGCTTTGCTTTTGGTTTTCTAGTGCTTTTGAGCACTAGTTTCGTTTTTGTCTTTATATATTGTAAAAGGTTTAGGGGCCCCTTTAAAAATCCTCTTCTCTTAATATTATAAAAAAAAACATTAATAACTCCTTTATACACCTTTTTCTTCTCCATAGAGCTTATAAAATTCCCCACATGTGACAACAATATTGTGATTGCATAACTAAGTTCATTCTATTAATTTTACTCATTTAATTAATAGTTATTAGTTTTTTTATATATTATTATTTTTTTTTTATAAAGCGAAAAACCCCTTGTGGGGCTGCCTTGGTCTGAGAGACCACGAACAGGGGTTCTACACCGTCAAAGTCACCCTGGAGTCGCCTGACCCTGCCCGCACCAACATTATCAATTGGATTTTTTATACCCAATTCAGCTTTTTGGTAGGGTGGAGATTTGTGTTATATATTATTAAAAAAATGGTTTTGATTATATAATTTGTAAAAATAACTGGTGAAGATTCATGAGATGGTCATTTTTATAATATGTGGAAGAAATAATTGCATAAAAATTAACCTCACAAATTTTTCATCCATTAAGAACCCTTATCAAGGTAACTACTACTATTATAGAATATCCCAAATTTTGCATCAATAGAATAATCCCTAAGAGGTATTTTCTTTCTTAATCCAATTATAAAGTTGAATCTTTGTTGGGTTTAGGATATGAAATTAATTTAAATATGTTCCTTTAGTTTTCCTAGATAGTAATATGTTGAGAAAAACATACTATTCTTTTTTTTTATCATTGGCATTTGTTTTGTCTTCATTACTTCTAATCTTACTCTTCATTTTTTTAAAAGAGAAAATGCATTTCACTAGGATGTAGAGGTATTGTCATTTACTATAAAATATTCTGGATGTGCCTATGATTACAAATATATTTGGTGTTAATTATTTATTAAAATGAGAGACCTAGCTTATGTTTATCTTTGTTTCCTTTAACTTACAAAGTTTTAATTTTTTCCTTTTGCTTGTATTTTTTTGGATAAGACAAGAAAATAGAATAAACTTTTAGGCACAAGAATTTGACCTTCCTTGCATATTCTACATCAACATCTACTATAATTTTTATTTATGGATAAACATATTAATTTTTGTATATCAAATTATATAGATTATGTATAAATGAAATATTACTACATATTACAAATTAATAGAAAATGTAGAGTTTATGCTCTATAGATTACAAAAGATTTTTTTTAAAAGATAATAAAATATATATATATATATCCCCTCATGTAGAGGAGTTGGAGAGCAAGTGGGTAGTTAAAACTCTCTAGTTATGGAGAGGCCCAGGTTCAAATCTCTCTCCCTCACATGTTGCGGATATGTTGTATATAAAAGGTTCCTCATCAAAAAAATAAAAAAATAAAAAAATAATTATTTCATAAACTATTATATATTCCATAGAACTTTCCAAAATAACAACATTAAAACGTAGACACATTTAAGAATTGATTAGAATACTAATTCGTAACTTATTTTACCTTCATTATGCATATTATTGAAATAATATCATAGTCTTATGCAAAATTTATATAGAGATAAATAAAATATAATATTTTTTACTCTTAGTTTATTAGTTTATTGAAATAAAAACTCAACTAAGGTATATATAAAATTAATCTCTATATCTATATGTGTGTGCATACACATACACAAACACACATTTTTAGGTGAATAGGTAAGAAGATTTTTTTTTGGAAATCCATCAAATAAATCCATGTGTTGATTGAATTTTAGTCCTCCATATATTTCATAATCAACATCTTGATAAGCCCTATGGGATTAAGGTTAGAAAACATAAATAAAATCACTTTATGCTTATATCTAAAAATATAAAATATTTATTAAGGGCATCTACTCAATCAGCCCATGTGATGATTATATTTCGATCCTCTATATGTTCTATGATCAATATCTTGGTAAAGAATACATTTTATTTAAATAAAACTTGGCTATATTCAAACCAAGTTTCCATGTTTAGTATCCAATTTTCTAAAATCTTTGGTTCATGCAATCCACTATAATTTTGAAACGCACATTTTGACCATTAGGTAGGATGTTTACTAACTATGATTTTATTAACATTCTTAGTCAATGCAGTCACTATGTTAGAATGTGTTAACACTTCTTTGATGAGAAACGCTTGAGCCATTTATTGAGTAGTTGTTAATAAAGAGAAATATTTCCAAAAATTAATAATAAAAGCATAAATATATGGTAACTATAAAGACAAAGGTCAACTACTAATTGGAAAATGATATAGAGATACTTGTATGTAGTCTTGAGAAAATTATTTAACATAAATAATTGATGGTAACACAAATATGAACTATGGAAATACCATGTGCAACCAATGGAAGCCCATGTGGACATTCTGGAGGAGGCTACATGATTTCCAAATTTTAAAATAAAAATGGATTATGGTGATGAATATCTTCCTCACAAATTTAGTATAAAGAGATAAAAATCATAGGAACCATTAGATATATGAGTTAACAATGTGTTAGTCTTCAAAATACTAGACAATTCATGTAATTATGAATTTCAAAAATGGTGTCCCATAAACAAGTTGTTCTACAAGGGGTAACTCCTTCATCTTCTTGTATATTTATGCTTGTAGTACCATGAAGTGTGTTTAATGTATACCATCATAGTATCACATATTCGATCTATCTCAATAGTTATAACATATGTATCTCACTTATAACTAGTGTTTCACTAGCCAAACAACACACTTCTCAATCTATTTGCCTTTATATGGCTTTTCATGGTATAAGGTAACAACAAAAGCTAGAGAGGAAAACATTGAGAGCATAAGACTTCTTCAATGGTGATATTCATAGTAGTTTTTCTAACTACCTCGTAAAGATATAATCCTATATGAACTTCCTCAATCACTCAATATGTTGGACTCCATTATAGATGAGGCTTTCGATTTGATACAAATAATAATTTTTTACTAGATTGTTTCTTTGAGTGCAAGTCAAATGATTAAAAGGGGGAAAATCCTATATTATTTGATCAATCCTTTTATCAGGATGTATCTAAATGCATGAGATAGAAGCACATATACTAATAGAAAATGTGTAGAGTAGACTATTAAACATTAATTATATGGAACATGAAGTAGTGGTCCAAGTGACACAACTTAGTGGTGAAATCCATGTTGTAGGTATCAAAATCATTGGTATTAGATTTAATATTGATAATCTATAAGGGAAACATAGGAAAAATACCAAATATATGATTCCTCTAGACACATTCCTAACAAATAAGGTCCAAAATAGGGTAATTATTAACAAACAAACAAGTTGATCAAAGTGAACCAAGTTCAAGACTCAACTAACTAACTAAAAATAAAATAATATAACTCTATATTGAATCCTTATTTAGACACACACACACACACACATATCTATATCTATCTATCTATCTATATATATATATATATATATATATATATATATATATATATATATATATATATATATATATATATATATATATATATATATATGTATATATATATGTATGTATGTATGTATGTATGTATGTATGTATGTATGATTAAGAAGTTTATACATTCAATATATTTTACTACTATAGAGGGAGATGCATTTATAATCTTGTCTAAAAATGAATCTCAAGTTTATGATGTTGAAACTTATGTATTCACATGTTGAACTTGTTATTTATCAATGCTTTTAAATTCAATTACATGGTTTAAATGAATAGATAATATGTGTGTGATTCATGGGGTTTGTCTCAAAAATAAACTATAAAAAATATTTAATATGTTGGAAATATCACATCAACTATTAGAGTTTTAGGTAGTGTCTACTATTTTTATGATAACAAGTTCTACGTATACACCTAGAGTTGGTTATTGGTTGTTACATTATCTAACCTTAATTGACTATACTCATGTACTATAAAGGTAATATTTCCTTGATAGTACAATTATATATCACCATCCTAGTTCAACATGTACTATCAAATTAGGATACATGGGCAGGAACAAGTGGATTAAAAAATATTTAATCCTAGAAAAAGATAAAATAATTGAGTTATCATGTTTTTTCTATTGTTTATTTTTTTATAGATATCAAGTTATGGAATTTTCAATATTGATCCCTTATGAGAAAATAATTATTTGATTGAGAATTATCAAATAATGCATGTTACGATTGTTAGACCAAAATAAGTAGGTGTGGAATAAGAGGTATAAAGGAAATAAATATTTCATGCCTAGATTGACCTTGTTGAAGAAAAGTGTTTATTGTTTAGAAGGTATTGTTCATCAATTTTCCAATTAGCAAGGTATAGAGTTACAAATTCTTTCCCATAGAAATATGCAATAAATATTTGTGAGCCTAGGTATTGAATAAAATATTGCTTAGAAGATTGTAGACATCGGTATTATGATCATATTGAAGAGGACACATTTTATCTATTTTTATTTATTTATATTATCTATATTTATTTGTGGTTATCCTCCAAATTGGTTTCCAATTGCAAGAATAGTTGGATAAACCATGATCAAACTTGTTATTCAAGTGTTGAAAATTTTAAAAAATGGAATATTTCAAGTTTAAGTATTAAATAATTCTTGTATGAAGATGTTTTGTTATACATGAGATTGCTAACATGAAAAAAGAGAAAAGGAAGAGGTCTATTGAAGTTTCATATATCCTATTATCATCCTAAGATGTCATGCCATTTACAAATAATGATTCTATATGGATAGAGTCATCTAATCATGCATTAAGAACCATAAAAAAATCCTATCTAAAGTACAAATTAAAGGTATGTATGAGAAGTATTCATTTTGTGTTGGAAGAGTAAGAATATTAAAATTTATTGTTTCCATATAAAAAAAAAGAAAAAAAATAAATGTGTTATCATCTAGTGTAAAAAATGTGCCATCTAAAAACAATATTGCCATCTACAACTCCCATCTAGATTTTTTTCCTCTAGAGATATCATCTAGAGCTACTACTATCTATAGCTTTCAAGTAGAGATCCTACTTAGAGTTGATATAATTTAGAGCTATTATCTAAAGTTGATATTATCTAGAGTTGCCATATAAATTTGTCATCTTGAAGAGTTGTCTAAATTTATCATGTGAGAGTCATATGAAGTTGTCATATAGAGATACTTTCATCTAAATATACCATCTAGAGTTGTAGTCTAGAGCTATTATCATGTAAAAATGAATTATTATCTAGAGCTATAATTTAGAGCTGCTACTATTTAGAGCTACTATAATAAGGGCCATCTAAAGTGAAATTTGACCCTACCCTCTATCAATAATATTGTTTATATATGCACAAGGGGTATCCATTATGAAGTTATCATCTACAAACTTCTAGTGAAGAGTTGTTAGTTAAAGGCTTCTACCATGAATTTAAAAAAATAATTAAAAATAGTAGTTTGCTAATATTATGGTCCTTCTACAAATATCCATTAAAATAATAATAAAAACTTGCACTTGAAAAGTTTGTTAATAAAAAATTGGATATTTGAAAAGGACTACCAATTCAATCCATCCAAGTTGACATCAATGACAAAGGTCATCTAGATAGGTTGTATGTATTTTCAATGCATTTATTAGAGGAAAGTATATTATATTTTCAAAAAATAAATGCACTATATATTTGGACACATAGTCCCAATTTGTAACCATTCAATTCATTTAATCAATAGGAGAAATTTGTTTACTGTGTTGACATGAAGTGTGGAAGTTTGTGTTGAAAATAGCCTTCCAGATATCACACATGATATGGAAAAATAAGATTGGAGGTATTTATATGTTGCAGGGGAAGTACAAATATTTTATGTATGGTGGTATACATTCCCTTAGTACAATTAAAATACCAATGAATTTTTACATTCATTCTAACATAAAAAATGGATATGAAAATAAATACTATTTATATAGTTTTGGTGAAGGAAATAGTTTTGGTAGTCTATGGTGGATGTTATCTCTATATTGTTGGAAGACATTGAAGAATTCTACTCAAGAAAATATATTTAAATATTTTGGTATGTTTAAAATTTTAGATTAAATTTATATAATTTTGGAGGATTAGACCCAAAAAAAATTAATTGATTTTATCTTATTCTTGATGTAGAAGATAGGAGCATTTATAGTCATAAAGACGATATTTCTAAGCTTGATGCATTTGCTATAAAATTAATACCAAATGAAGCAGTGGTAATTAATAAATATCATTTTATTAAGGGAGTACACCAGTATATTTCTTGGAGTCTATATAATTTCAAGATGATTTTAACAATCATGGTGTAGTAGGAGATATTGGAATCTACCTTGTCAAGATTTAATGGTCATATTCATGGTTGTTAGAGGATGTGATAATAAGGAATGAAATAAAAGGACATGAAGACTTAATTAAATATTGTGAATAAGTGCACATGACACTATTCTTTTATTGGGTAATTTAATTTTTATGGTGGTAAATTAAACTTACTTTTATGTACTTGTGTGTATATTTTATATTTTTTATAATATATTTAGGTGAATCCCACTATGAAATACAATATAATACATGATCCTAGTCTAGTCCAATAGATTATTTCCCACCCCAATTGAGTAGTGATATAATAAGGGATGCATGTTGAGAATATTGTGACATCTATTGGGGTCCTATGTGGTGTTTAATTTGGTGATAATAAAAGAGTAATTTGAAGATATCATCTAGATATATCATTTAGAGCTTCTATCATTTGGAGATACCATATAGAGATATTATCTAGAGCCACTATCTAAAGTTATTTCCATCTAGAGCTACCATCTAGAGATAATACTTGATTCATAGTTGTTGAAACATGACAACTATTATACATGGAAGACATAGTTCAATATTCACTTGAAGTTCAAAAACTTACAAGGAATAGCATCTAGAACTCTATATATACATACCACTAACCTAAATGAATAAATAAAGCTTGATAAAGTTGAATAAAATTCTAGAGTATTCATAATATTTAACATGACTTATGATAGCCAACTATACATTTTTTATGCTATAACTACAAAGGATGCATGTAATAAACTAAGTATAGTGTTTAAGTTCAAGAATTAGAACCAAATTCTACACTTAAAGAGCCAATTACATTACTTGAAGATAAAGAGCAATGAGAAGCTAGAAGTGTTTTTCAGATATATTGCTAAGTTGTGAGCCTTACTACAAGAATAAGGTAAAACTATCAATGATGATGTGTTTGTTCCAATAGTGCTACATACACTACCATCAACATTCAACATTTGGTAACAACTATAAATATGATAAATTAGAATCTCACTCGACTCTTATGAATTTTCTTTAGTGGGAGGAAGTAAATGGAAAGATAAATACTAAATATAAATGTGCTTTTTTTACACATAAAAAGGCAAGACATCGATGGAGTCAAAGAAACATGGAAGACCCCTAACAAGCACTAGACCCAAAAAAAAGGTAAAGGGTAAAAAGGATATAAAAATATCAATAACAAATAAATACCATATGTTTCATTTATAAGAAACCAAAACACATCCTTTAAGAGTGCTAGTAAAACACATTCTCATTGTTGGAATTTGAATCGACATTCTATTTCACAATCAGAATGATTCATGAAGATTCTTGTAGTTTCGGATCTTAGCTATTTTAAGCATTTATTTTGAGTTTTGTTTGGTTTATTATATTCATGTGTTTCATTTTATGAGTTGGCATAACAAATATTTACTTGTAGATTATTGTTTAGTGAACTTAAAAAGTCTATATAATATTATTTATTGTATTAGATTAAACAAAGCCGCATGTAAAATCTGAAGAGTTGAGATCTTGTGAAGAGACTCACGTATTGAAGAGAACTCATTGTTACTATGTTGATTCAATGTGTAATACATTGTGAATATCCTAGGTACATTTTGTTGTGTACTTTTATGTAATGGAGATTATTTAGATTAATGAGAATCAATGAGCATTTCTCATCGTGGTATCAAAGCCAAGTGCTAGCCCTAGGAGGGATTGTGTGAAGTAGATTTTATGACACCATGGTCCTAGATGAATTGTGTAGCACTGCCACCAGTTTAGATTGCACATCACAACGAATCACTCAGAGTGTATTTTATAGAGGAAAAATCATCATGCAGGTGAACAAAAATTATTGCACATCCCATAATTTCCTTCGTTGCAGCCATATCGGACACTTATAGTTGTGCAATTACACGTATTTGCAGATCGTAAGTGAAATCATATAGAAAAAAAATATCAATTTCTGCATCAGGTCGATCAATCAAAAGTCCTCGCACTAGTGGAAGAAATTTATAGATCAACACCAATGATTGGTTGAACACACTTTTTTTGAATTTTGTGGATGCATCAAAATTCCAATGCATCAAATCTAGCTAGAGACATCATGTAGCAGTTGGAAAGAAAGATCGTAGAGAAAGCAAAGCATTGCATAAGGATCACTGAAGAGAGAAAATAAATATTGCATAGAAAGTAGAGTAGAGGTGTAGGAGAAATTTATCAAACTCACTGCATAAATTCTATTCATACAGGATTATTTTGCCACAGAAGAAATAAAAAAAAATTATTGTCTCAGCTTTTCGACACTCTTCATTGGTGATTATGGCCATTTAGATGTCGCTACAAATTTGTGTAGGCCACAAGTAGTAGATAAAAAATATTTTCAGTACCAAGATCATGCAGGGTGAAACAACATCTAAAGAGAATTAAAAAAATTAAATATTTATTGTGTAATGTTTAAATGACCTCAAATTAGCATGTAGTGAAAAAAATAAATAAGTGCTCCGTAGTACAGGTGTGCCAAGTGGCATCGCAAAGTTTGTTTTTGCACAAAGGAGGCAAGTCACCATGTATGTAGAATTAAAAATTCTAAAGTTTAATGGAGTGGATTATTATTTTTGGAACATCAAAATAAAAACTTTGTTGATGGCAAAAGAACTTTGGGAAATTGTTGCTGATGGATATGAAGAAGCATATTAGAGCAAGTTTGCAAGGAGAAGAAAGAATATTGAAGAAGGAGCAACAACATCAAAATTTCTTGGTTCTCATGGATATTAGAAGAGGTATGAAAGAAAATGTTTTCCCTCTCATTGCTAGTTGTAAAACAACTACAAATCATGGAAAATATTGAATGGTATTTTTGGGTGTGATAAAATCACACAAAAAGATATTATGGGTGATAATATGGAAGATTGTATGAGCAAGGGGGAGCCTTGTTATTTTGAAGATAATTTTGAAGAGTCTTATGAAGACTCATGTGAAGAGACTTATGAGGTTCTTATTGTGGGAGATATGTTTTATGAGAAAGGCATATATAATACAAATGAAGAATTCCTTCTTGTAGAGGAAGATGATGGAGAATTCCTTCTTGAAGAGGAGGATGTGAAGGAGCCTTGTATAGGACCTTGTGGAACTCTCATGGAAGAGAGTAATTTTGATGAATTTCTTCTTAAAAATAAAAAAGAAAAATAAGATGATGTGGATGTAGCATGTTTAGGAAGCATGCACATTGTTGATGAAAGAGAGGAATGTCTCATTGAAGAGACAATTGTTGATGAGGAAGAATGTCTCATGGAAGAGAAATATGTTAAAGAGGAGATATCATCTCAAGTTTTTGAAGAGTGCTTCATAGAGGAGGCACAAAATTTTGATGAAGCCATTCTCATGGAGGAGACTATTGAAATTGCTTTAAAGACCATTCATCAAGAATGGAGGATTGTTTTTTTGATTAATCACTTGAAGATGCTGGAGAAACACTGACTTTGGAGTGTTGTATTGTTGAAGACCACTCACATGGACTGGATGCAAAGGTGGAAACCCAATCATTTGGAGTGAATAAATTATATGGGATATTGATCTATAAAAATGTTGATGAAGAGGAGATACAAGCTATTAGCTTCATGTTTTGGGATCACTCATAAAGAGTGAATCATGAATTTTGTGAAGAGTAAAAAGAGAAAGAAAATGATATTTAAGAGCTTCAAGCTATAAATTTTTTTTAGTATGGATATCACTCACTTGGAGTGACTACAAAAGTGAAGAATGAGGGTTGTCTTGAAGAGACAACAATGTGTAAAGAATCAAGGAGGAGAACTCTTGTTGAAGAGTTAATGGTTGCTTCAAAAGAAACAACATCAAATGTATAGTAGTATGGCATCTTGGCAAGAACAAAGGAAGGCACATGGGATCCTACTCAAATCTACAAGCAAAGAGGTGATGCTATTTTGCTTGATTCTTTATTTGTTGATAATTTCTTGAGTAGAAGTTTGATGGATTATGTTGAGGTTGTTGTTCTAATGTGTGTTGGAGAGTGTCTTATCAAGACATCTTTGGCAAGCAATGCAAGCTTTGAAACTTGCCCTATGGAGACACCATTGGAGGAAAGTCTTCCTTTTGTGAAGACAATGATGGATCAACACTTGGGATGTTTGTGTGATGTTTCTTCTTTGGAGAAGAAAGCATGTACAACCATTGTAATGAGTGAAAAATTATGTGAGGAGTTGTATTCCCAAGTAGCATATGTAATAGGTCATTTCATGACTATGTTTTATGTAATTATGTGTGTAAATATTTCTAAGAGTGTTGTTTGTTACAATCATCTATGTGAGATGATTAATCTTAGCTCATACTCATATATAGTATGGTATTAATGATGTAAAATATGGTCACTTGCAAGAATGGTTTAAAGACCATAATGAATATGGGAGAGAATGGTTGTTGAAAACCTTAATTGAAGAGACTTTTGATGAAGGAGGAGCATATCATCAAAAGGATGCACTCAATTATAATTTGCAAGAGAAAAAACAAACAATGGAGGTGTTGTGGCTACTCCACAACGTACCCCAAAATTGGGGACCCACATTTTTTGCATTTTTTTCAAGAAGACCGAAGTGGCCCATATGATAAAGATCAAAGAAAAAGCAAAACACCACAAGGAGAAAAAGTGTCACGATATCGCGACATGTTGCATTTTCGTGGTCCAAAGCAAAGGGAGAGAGAAAAAGAGAAAAAGTGTTCTGATATCACGATATGTTGCATTGTCATGGCCAAAGGAGGAAAAAGTGTTGCGATATCACGACATGTTGATTGTCATGGCCAAAAGAGAAAAAGTGTCGCGATATCACAACATGTTGCATTTTCGTGGCCAAAAGAGAAAAAGTATCATGATATCATGACATGTTGCATTGTCGCGGCAAAAAGAGAAAAAGTGTCACAATATCGCAACATGTTGCATTTTCACGGCCAAAAGAGAAAAAGTGTCACGATATCACGACATGTTGCATTGTCACGACAAAAAAAGAAAAAGTGTCATGATATCGCGACATGTTGCATTTTTGCGGCCAAAGGAGAAGAAATAAGAACAAGAAAGAAAAAGTGTCACGATATCGCGACATGTTACATTTTCATGGCTAAAAGCAAAAAATAAGAGCAAGGAGACAAAAGTTTCATGATATCATGACATGTTGCATTTTCAC
>JAQPPZ010005393.1:0-36583 GCA_028583015.1 Wollemia nobilis | reverse complement strand
GGCACCTCGTGGTGCATGTAGTCTAGATATCACTAGATCTCGCCATGTGTAAAGTTGAGATGTGTCAGTTTAGGGATCAAAGGGCCTCCTACCCTCGTAGATCTTGAGGTGGTCAAAGATCGAAGGGCGCCCCTACCCTCTTAGATCCTGATCGTGGGTCCAACATGTCCTACTAGGATGGGAGGGTGCTCCTGCCCTCTCTGCTCTCCCAAGCAGATAAGGAAGCCATGTGGCTTATGGACCCACATGGCTCTGCGAGCCCTGGCTTCCTTAGCAAGATTTGAGGTGACAACCGCCTCAGGATTCGACTATGAAGCCCGTCGACAACGGTTCGCTGTCGACTACGGGCTTGGGTGATCATCTAGCCCGGTTGGGATTAGGTGGATCGGCCCACTCTTGGGCGATCACCTAGGTGGCCCACGACTGGAAAGTCGATATGACATAGCCATTGGATCATCCAGGTGCTTCGCCTAGGCACTGGCATGTCGGATTAACTTGGCTAGTGAGGGGCTTGCATATGCTTCAGCCGCCATCATGCTTGCTTGTCGAGTGTGGTGGTGAAAAAAAAAATTACCAAACCTTCGACGTGGTTGGCTCTGATGCCAATGTGACCAAAATAGAGTTGCAAAATTATTAGGCAAAGAAATAATGCATTTGATTATTAACATTAACAATAGTTAGTTTATGCTTAAATAATAGACTAACTAAAAAATAGTAGGGAATAGCGCTAACTACCCTCTAACAATAGAATAGTGAGGGAGTTGTGTGATGCTAACCACTAACCTAGGTAGAGAGTTCTAACCATAACACTAACCTAAATATCTGGCATAGGATATTTAGGTACTTACCTAGTTTAACCATGAGGCAAAATATCTCATGGTAATTACATAGAAAAGTAAATGTAATAACCCCACGTAGTGTAATGCAATACACTACCTTATTTTACCCTAACAAAAGTTGATTTAATTGCTATTGGTAAAATCTCACAAAATATGATGATGTCTATATTTCCTGATCTCCCATAACATTTATATTCCAATGCATCTTCTCAGCCTTTACCATTGTACTCCATGTATCTGATCCTTTCATGGAATCCAAGTTCATATCAAACCTTTATAGTTTCTATCCCATAATTGCCTGCTCCTTCCATTCCAAAACTACCTACCCCAGTTCCATTCCTAGCACTACCATCTCCATAAATACCAATACCATTACCAGCTCCTCCAGCACCCTCAAATCCTAATCTCTAAGAGAAGTTGCTACAAGAGATGCAATCAATTAACTCAACAATGAGAACAATGAGAAATGATACCATAGCTATTAATAAAAGGTAGGTTGAGAGATATTTCTAGCCTAGGAGATTTCAACCTCCATAAATCACTAGAGAGCAAGCAACTTTGACCAACAATATTCTTTAAAGGAATCCAACCATATTGACAAATGAAGAAGTTGATCCATCAGACAAAATGTATTGGTGTTCCATTTGCATTGATCCACATGGTGAAGAAACTTGCATGGTTCATCTAAACTATGTGTAGACACTAGCAGACAACTCTTTCAGTGGTCAGATCAACATGATTAGAGAAGTTGATCATATTTTTATGGTGCCTTTCGTAGAACAAGTTTTAGTTCTCACAAGAGCTAGGAAAATTTTGGTCATAGTAGATCCAACTGAAATGGAGCCGCTGAAGGTGCCTATTGATCTAAAGGTGTAGAATGAAAAAAAATAAGCATAGGCGAAGGCACCAGGTTCAACATATAAGTCAGAAAACTTGTTATTTTAAAGGATCTCTTGCCCACACAAGTGAAATAAAGAATCTTTCAAGTGAAGGCATCAACTTCACAAGTGTAAGCTAAGACAAAGGAATAGGTAAAAGAATATTTTCAATATCCATATTTGACCAAGCATCAAAGGGTGGAAGCCACACAAAAATATCAGATCAAGGTTGCTAATGAAGGAAGGAAGTCTACTTCATTCTTGTACACCATTGTTGAAGAACTAAAGAAGATCCCTGCCAAGGTTAGTCTCTATGATGCGTTGCAATTGCATGGATAGGTTAATTTATTATAAGAATATTTGAAGTCTATTAAAGATAAAAAATAATCCCACCCAGAATGTGTTAGCTCAGATGCTTACAACTTTGACTACAAGAAAGAATATACCACCACAATTTTATTTGTCTCTCAAGATGGAGGGTTGTATTATGCATAATTGCATGATTGAATTTGGTGCTACGATGACTATCATGTTGAAGGTGATGTGTGATTTTATGGGCCTGGAGTATACCAAGAGTAGCCTGATAGTTCTATAGTTGGATGGTACTCTTGTAATAATAGTAGATGTCATAAAGATATCCCCATTGTCCTATATAAAATACCTCATATCATTGTGATCAAAGAGGTGGTTTTCGTTGACCTAGAGTCATATTTTAGTATGTGCCTCTCAAGAGAGTTTACTGCCAATTGGGAGGTTATATCTCCTTGGATTACTCTCACCTGGAAGTTCCTTTTAAAGAAAAAATAATGTGAATCTACAATGAGAATCCGTCCATATTTCATGTAGAGAGGATCAAGAAAGAAGAAAAGTCCATGGATTCTATCAATGTGGTGACTGAAGAACTAGAAGAATTGAATATAATGGAAGAAGCATTGGATGAGCTTCATACAAAAGATGAATTTTCAATGAATTATTTTAACCTAATGATCAAACTATGATTGGTTGCTATGCCATTACCAAGCCTGAAAAAGCTAAAGTGAAGGTGTATGATGATTAGGATCCTATCTTAGATCAATTTTGGAAGCTCTTCTTCGATGGTGCAAGATGCAAAAATGGCGCAAGAGTTGGAGTTGTTCTCATTTTCCATTCTAGCATACAAAAGAAATATTCATACCGATTGACCTAGAGTTGTACCAATAATGTTGTTGAGTGTGAAGCATTGTGCTTAGGTTTGAAGAAAGTAGAGAAACTTGGGATAAAAAAACTTTGGATTTTTTGATATTCAGATTTGATTGTAAATCAAGTAACTGACAATTGCGTCTCTAAGAAACACTATTTGAAGGCATACCGCAACAAATTTTGGGATTTGTTTGAAGCCTACATGACGTTAAACATCCAAGCTGATGAGGCCTAGAAATGCCTCAATCATAACATGTTTTGAACACTGAAATTGCCTAAAAACTCTTATGTTTAATCTGATATGCTAGTTAAGTTGATTCAATATGCTATGTATTAACTATTTGCATGATAAATGTATCTAAAATACTATATTCTAATTTTTACAGCTTTTTGCATAAGTTTTATGTTATTTTGTTATGACTTGCTAAATGAGATATGCTTAGGTTGATAGCATCATTTCACTAATCATGTTTTGATGTCTCAAACATTTACTTTACCTAAATTTGGTAATAGTGCAAGAAAACTATTACTGTGTAGCAAAAACTGGTTTTCCCATGTAAATTCCAGCCAGCTGCCAATGAATGGCAAGGCATGGAATTCACATATGGAAAAAGATGAAGACCATTGAAATCTGATCCTGAGAGATAATCCACCTAAAAAATGAAGAGGAAATCATTTAAAGAGCACACATTTGTTCATTCCAAAGTTTCTTTAGAATGAACATATATCTTCGGAATGAGAAAACACAGTGTCTTTGGAATGAGCGGATCTTCGAAATGAGAATTGTAGTCTCTTCGAAATGAAAATAGAATGTACTTTTTGAATTTTTGACCAATTTATGATGTTGGAAAAAGGGAAATAAATATTGAAAAGGGTAAGGGAAAATATCTCCCATCTGACTTTGCTATCCTTTCCGACCAAAGCCACCATTTATGGAAAGATCAAGTTTGATCTTCTTCTAGGATAAAACCATGAATTGTTGCAGCATAATAGGATTAGATATTTTGAGATATTCTCAATTTTTTAGTAGATATTAGGACATATATAAATATGTCTCCCATTCAGGTTGAGCTATTAGAAGATAGAGAAAGCAGACAATAGAGAAATATAAGAGAAAATAGGCAATAATCAGAAAAGTGATCACATACGATCCTGTAATGGGTTTTCAACAGAATTATTGTAATCATGTTCTTTAATCAATAAAGTGTACTATTTCTATTTCATATTGCTTATAAATGAGTGTGAGTAAGATCTAGAGAGAGACTCATACCTTCTTCTGGACAAGGAGGCTAGCCACTTCCAGACCTAGGAGGAGGACTAACAACGGGTTTTTATTCTGATTTTGCTGCAACAGAATGAGTTGTAGAACTTGTCATTTCATTTCTTTGTAAAAAACTAATAGTATTTGCAATATTAGCTTATTTTATGATTAGATTAATCTTGTGATTAATGGTTTTGTTGTAATCTCCACTTTCAGCAAAGATTTCAATTTATTGCAGACTGTCATTTCTAGAATTTACTATTTTCTGTAATTTCTTGCATTTTGTGTTTTGTTGTCAACCCTTGCACAGAAGATTGACAGCCCTATGTTACAGAGCCTTGACAGGGTTTCATTTCCATGCTATAATTAGGTTTCCATTGTTGCAAAATTAAATAGATTTCCTTTCTACAATTATAATCAAACTTTTAATTCTGCAAATGTTATTTCTACAACATAATTAGGTCTTATTCTACAATTGTAATTAGGATTTCATTTCTGCAATTAATGATTACTTTCCACTTATGCAGTAAGATTAAGGTTTAATTTATGCAATTAAGAGATAGGAATGTCCTAAATCCCCCACACAATCTGTTTCACCAATAATACATGTTGCTCCAGATTGACCTAATTTATTACCCTGTTCACCCCTTCTTCCGCAGATAGCCTTGTACACTGCCCTGGATTGAAAAATTCATTGAGAATTAATGATGTGTATAACGACTACACATCACAAGAAATTTTGCAAGAACAAATTAAACATACACATATTTTGGCATCCCTTGGTGCCAAATTTTCTCTAGTTGAGCACATGGTGAAGAAACCAAAAACCGTAAGGTTGGTTTATAGGCCTTCAGTTCCTGATAAGAATATTTATTAGCAAGTGTTCAAAAGTGATGAGCATATCATGAAATTATTGATAAAATCATCTAGTAGTACGAAAGGAAGAACACTTGATGAAGAAGAATCTGAGGGACTAATCCAGTTAAGAAATAACCATATCTTGAAAGGATTCATTTTGCTTAAAAGTCTTTTTTATCAGAATGACAAAGCTAAAAAACATAAGATCAAAGTAGAAAAGAAAGAGTACACCAAGTTGTAGTTGGAACCTAAAAATTCAATCAAGGTTGGAAGTAATTGCACTATAGAAGAACTTGAGCAAATCAAGGAGATATTCCATGAATTTCCAAATATTTTGGCCTAGAGTTACCAGGACTTCAAAGGTTATAACAAGAATGTGATATAGCATACTATTGAATTGCAAGGAGTGAAACCCTTCAGGCATAAACAGAGATAAATCAATCCCAAAAATTGAAGCTCTAATGAAAGCTAAACTATTTAAAATACTAGAAACTAAAATTATTTACCCAATCAAGCATTCTACCTGGGTAGCTAATTTGATTCCTATGAGGAAAAATAACAAAGATATTTTCCTGTGTGTTGACTTTCAAAATTTAAATCAGGCTTCTCTGAAGGATCATTATCCTTTACCACATATTGATCAAAATTATTCACATAGTTGTAGGAGCTCAAATATTTTCTCTATTATATGGATTCTTTGGTTACAATCATATTTAGGTCAAGGATGAAAACCAACATAAAATGACATTCACCATAAAATGGGGTACGTTTGCTTACCAAAAAATACCTTTTGGTCTCTCAAAATCTGGAGAAACCTTTCTAAGAGTGATGGATGTAGCTTTCAGTGAGTTACTAAATCAAGTCATTGTTATTTATTTGTATGATATTATTGTCTTCTCGCATAACAGGGAGGAGCACAGTGTGCATTTAAGACAAGTGTTTGAAAAATGTTGAGAGTTCAGAATATCCATTAACCCAAAGAATTCTATCTTTGTGGTGAAGGAGGGAAAGCTCTTGGGCCATATAATCTCAAATAAGGGTTTAATTGTTGATCCAGATAGAACTGAGACTCTTTTGAAGCTTCCATTTCCAACTAACAAGAAAGGTTTGCAGTCATTTTTTGGTTAGATTAATTTCATCCAAAATTTTATTGCAGATTTTGCCCAAGTTGTGAAGCCAATGACTGAACTCTTGAAGAAATATGCTGAGTTCAAATGGACTAAGCAAAATAAGAAGGCATTATGATAAATCAAGGAGTGGATTTCTTAGGCTCCCATTTTGGTAAACCCTAGCTTTTTGAAGGATTTTATCCTTTATGCTATTGGTGAACAAGAGAGTTATGTAGTTGTGCTCACATAGAAGGGACAAGATGGAAATGAGCATCCAATCACATTTTTAAGCCAAGTCATCCAACCACATGAAGAAAAGTACAATTTCATAGAAAAGCAAGTGTATGTAGTAATGAAGTCCTTGAAGAAGTTTCAACATTTTGTTTTACAGAGTAAAATAGTTGTTTATGTTGTTCATCCAGATGTCTAAAGTTTCATTATCTAGGGTGAACTTGGAGAGAAGAGAGTTGGTTGGGTTTCTAAAATCCAATAATATGATATCAAAATTTGACCAACCAAACTGGTTCATGGTTGAGCATTATATCAAGAGCTTGTGAAGAGTGCTTCTCTCGAATCAATGGTCACTAGTATGAAGATTCAATAGGTGAAAGTAATCTTGCTAATCATTCCTCAGTATATGGGGATTGGACAGAGGACCTTGTTGAATACTTCAATTCAAGAAAGTGTCCTTCACATCTCAATAGTTCACAAAGAAGAAGGTTTAGACTACAGGTCCTCAGATATGATATGTTGCCAAGTGGGTTGTTTCATAATATTTATGGAGTGCTTCTGAAATGTGTTAAAGAATTTGAAAAGAAAAAAATCCACGAAGAGTTTCATTTTGAATTGTTAGGAGGCCACTATGCAGGAAAACCCATGGCATTAAAAATTATTAAAGTTATTTCTGGCCCACCCTCTTTTTAGATGAATTTAATGTTGGTCAAAGTTGTGAAAAATGCCAAAGGTATGCCGTTAGGATCATAAATGCATCTTTACCTCTTCACCTGATCTAAGTAGAAGCACCATTTTAATAATGAGATGTAGATTTTAATGTAGTCATTGATCCTAATTCATCTGTAGAACATAAATACATTTTGACTGCAACTAATTATTTCACCCGATGGTCTGAAGTAGTCCCAACTAAGAAGGCATGCCAGGAGGTAGTCATCACTTTTTTTGAAGGACTAATCACTTGCTTTGGCATACCAGATGCAATTGTAATAGACAACATAACTCCATTCATCAGTGCCAAAATCAATGAGTTTATGGGTAAGTATGGTATTTATTTGAAAAATTCATCAAATAACTATCCGTAGGGGAATGGTTTGGCTAAAACTATGAACAAGAATCTGCTCAAAATTTTTAAGAGGACTCTTGGTAACAACAAGTTAAGTTTGCATTTGCTCTTTAACCAAGATTTAAGGGTTGATCGCATCTCAATTAAAAATTCTATCAAGACGTCCCCCTATTCTTTGGTGTACGGTAAGGAAGCAGTCTTACCCATTCACATTGAATTGTCATATCTTCAATATTTGCAATTGCTTGATTATGAAGATGATGAATTTGATCCCATGAGGACTGTGGCAATTTGGGAAGCATACACCTAAGCTAGTAATAACTGAAAATCAACATAAAGCATGAAATATGAACGAATTTGCAAATAAACACAAAGAAGGGTTTCCTTTATTAAATTTCCATTGAAACTCGATTACAAATCCATCCCTCTTAGGGATACCCAATGTGATACAGTTATTACAATAATAGGAAAATCCCCATGAAAGGGTAGGTGTAATCCAAAGACTTCCTAGATTGTCATGAACTGCTCCAAGGTAAATGTAGTCTTCTTCTCCATTATTAGAGGTATTTGTTGCATTGAATGGCAAGACCCTGTTAACCCTACATCCAAGAAACAACAAGAAAAAATTAAATATAAAGGAGGCCTCTCTTGATGAGGATTTTAGCAGAAATTATACAAAATATACCATGAAAGCTTGAAATCATGAAAGTGCAAGAAACATAGTAATCTACACTAAACATGACAATTGACCATCAAGAAATGTAAAGGAAGCATAGATAAAATCATCTAATATCCTAATTAACCATTAAGAGCATATATGCATGGAAATAATAACATCTAGTCTAAAATTGACTAATACTTGAAAATGAAAGGAATCTACCCTAAATCAATGATTCTAACAGTCTAATGAGAAGATAGAAAATCAATCTATAGTAAATTTACCTAAATGAACAAATAGAAATGTAAACCTACTAATAAAACCAACTAAAAAGAGGATTAAACCTTGACCACGGGTCTATGAAGTAGTTGGTACTATTATTCGTAGTTGGTAGCCACTGCTGAGCCATGAATATCCTTGTTCTCCAAATTAGGGCTTGATTCCTCCATTCACTTTGATGAATTGATATTCAAAGGTCACCTTGATGTCCTTTGACAAATTTGGTGGTTGAATTGCTTATATTGGTGATGGAATGGGCTTAATTGTGTTTCTTGATTCCTCCTATCCCTCCATAGCTTTCTTGGTTCCAAGTGTTATTTTATCTCCAATTAGGTAGCAAAAGTGTTCCTATCAATGAATGCAAGTGAGTATGCAATTCGACAAGGCTTCACCACTTTTCAACTCGAGATTCGTCTATCTTTTTTCCCAATTTGGAAGGGGTTCTTATAGAACTTAGGAAGGCCATATCTTAGCTTCATGGGGAAGCCAATATCAATAAGGGGTAGTTGAGATAGTTTAGGGGAAGCTTCTGGAACTTTCCACCCTCAAACCACTCGGATCTTTAACCAATTGGCCATTGTAACCGATTTTGGGTCGACCAAGGTCCAACTAATTTTGAAGGCTAGTCGTGGATCTAAGGTGTGCCCAACTTTCTTAATCATGGGTATCATCCATGACCAACATTGATTAGGCCAAGATGCCTATATGAGTGGTTAGAACCACTTATATACCTTGGAATATATCCAAGATCTTCCATATGGTCTTCTAGCATGTCTCATATGAGTAGTCACCTTGACATAACGTATTTGAGGTATCTAAAGATGCCTCTTTTGAGATACATTGTGATATCAAACAACGCTGAGCAAAAATAGATCTCTTAAAATGATGTTGTAGGTTGGATGATGATCATTAGTCTGATCAACATTAGATGCCCAAGTACTGAAAAATGATGCACATCCTAGAATCATTGCTTGCGATTGGATGGAAGGCTTAAATTTTCAAAGCTTTGGCAAGCTCCAGCGGTGATCGGGTAGCTTTAGTACTACTATAGGCTTTTGCACCATATAGATCCAAAATAAGGAGAGCTACTAACTTAACTATCATATTTGATTTTTTCCCTAGCAAAGGGTAATATGATAGTCGTTGGCAATTATTCGTAAGACAAACACAATTTTGACAAGATCAAGGGATCTTCTGTTGACTTTGATTATGATTATGATATTATGCCTACCCCCTCAAGTGATGAGTCAATGAGGGTAATGACAATTAAATAAAATGATGAGTCACTTGACCACTATGATTGACTTGAACAATTTGAAGTTTAGTATTTGATGTTTAACAAGGTCTAATCAGCTATGATTACAACTATTAATAGTAATTGTACATCTCTATCCCATGGAGCATTCCAATTGCAAAGGCCTTCTTAGGGAATAAAAAATATAACACTTCCAATTAGGCATGTGTTGAATCATATTGGTCGATGATCTACTAAAAATATCATAGAATAATTGAGATGAATACCTCATTCCCATGGAGTAGTTCGACCATCTGGGCCTTCTTAGGGATTGACATGAAGCATATCATTTCCTCGATGATTAATTTACCCCAAATGTCCTTATGGTAATTTACTCATATTTTTAGATTGCATGGAGTACAAGTCACTGCAACCGCCAAGTGTATAGGGTAAATAACTAGATAAGAGGAGCATTTGACATTTGATTTATCTGATTTTTTGTTATTTTTTAAAAAATTTAGAAATTTTGATCAGATGGATATTTTTAATTTAGCATTTTGGAACACCACACGATGGGATTTTGGAGCATTTATTGTAGGTTGTTAGTTGCACTTGTCCAACGCAGCCAATTTTTCAAATTTTCCTAGTTGTAGCTCAGACGCATGGTCAACAAACCCTAATTTTTTTCCCGCGAGTGTCATCCATGGTCAGGAGCAAAATGGAAAATATTTAAGAAATTTTTGTCATTTTCGACGTCATTATTTACATTATCATCTTTGCAAACCTGAGTGCTCTAATAGGTGATTTGACAAAGACATAGAACGCTGCTACAAACTCGATCTCACTACCACCTGTACCGATGGTAGACCAACCTGGACGCATTGGTGCTACTAAGGCACACAACCCTCATTTTATAATTATCGGATAAAATTGAACCTCATTAAGAAATGGGTTAAATGAACATAACTAAACTACTGGTAATTAACCTCACCCTAAATAGGTTTAGCTTAGGTTAGATTAGATGGGGAAGGCTTTAATTTTGGGGTGTCTCGAGATGGGAAATGACCCAAAAAATGTTATTTCCCTTAGCCGTGGCTGGCAGACACGGTTCCCAATTGGAAAATAGGGGACCACAGTTTTTAGCCACTGTGGGATTCAAATCCCAACAATCATCAAATTTTACTGCCATCTCGATCGCGGGTCTGAACCGAGGTTTGACCACTTTTGACCAATTTTTTTTGTTTTTTGAAAGGATTTAATTGATATTTTTGACTTTTTGAAGTGCTTTTTCCATTTTTTTGGTGTTTTTGATAATTTTGTGATTTTATTTGATGTTTTAAAGTTTTTTTTTATGTTTTTGGTTGATTTTTAATCATTTTTGCCTTATTATTCTACTTTTGACCAGAACCTAACTACGAGGGCAGGGGAATTAAATATCCTTTGTAACCTACATAATGCCCTAAAACAAGTAGAGCGATATTGGTTTGGGGTCATGGGCTTCAGCTACATTCTGCACCTTCCCACCATTAGGGCCGATCATGCCTACATGAGTACTTTGCCCAGATGCTAGGATGCACGGACCAACACATTTCACCTACCTATGGGTGAAATGACTATGACACTAGAGGATGTGTACTGCATGTTTTGAATTCCTCTATATGACGAGGTCATCACATATTCATCGATAGATGCAAAGAAGATAGTATTTGATCAGATATTTGGCCATCATAATGACACAACACATCGACACTCAAACCATGGAGGGGTCCATATTGAGCGATGGTACACTTAGCAAGTTTTCTCTGGACGAGTGGTCATATTCATGCACTTGATTGTGTAGATCATGCTTCCTAAAACTTTTGGAGTGAGATTCCCCTAGAACCTCCTAGCTAGGACTCGATATGTCCTGGAAAGCACCACTCAGTAGCTCTTGATCCTATCCTTTGGGAGTGCCCTATTAGTGCAACTCTATAATGAGTTGTATCATATTACTCAGATGAGCAGAGTGGACATTGGTTACAGCTTGCTTCTTCAGATCTAGGGGTGGTAGCACATCAATATTGAGTGCCCTACTGGTTTACCACTCGAGATCGATGTCATTGAGGAGGAGCACCAGTGCTATGCAATGTGTTGGCCTCAAGAGCAGGAGGGCTTCAGGAGCAGGTCTCACATAGGAGACCTAGACTACTACATTGGGCAGTTTGCATGGCTACAAGTAGACCAGGTTGAGTGGTACCCTTACCTAGACTGCCCTCCATGGATAGAGGCTAATGACTACCTATGTCAAGAATGTAAAGATAGGTGGCTCCTCGGATGCAATTCCAAGGTACAGGATTTCTTCTACTTATCTCATGTCATCAAGTAGTTTGGCATCAAGCAAGACATTCCATAGCTTCCTACCATCTATCATCGCCTCAACTTAGAGAGAGAATTGACATGGCCTCGAGTGACTCTAGTACATCATGAGGATAACAATTTTTAGGAGTTAGAGCTATTATATGTAGGGACTATAGCTGATTATGATACTTGGTACACGAATAGACTATGATGGGGCTTGGATGTCCTCTTGGGTAGGACACCAGACAACGCAATAGTAGAGGATGCTAAGGGAGCAAATATCAATCCTGATGAACACCAAGTCTATTAAAGGACTAAGGGCAAATAGGGTGAGGGAGGAGCTACAAAGGAGGCCCCCCAAGCTAAGGAGGAGGGATTTACAGACTCAAGTAGGCACTCTCTAGACATAGATCCTGAGTAGAGATACCACCATATCTACTCTACAGGCATGGGTTGGGGACCTACAATCGTGGCTCATAGTAGGGTAAACTTAGTGGCAAAACTATGAGGAGGAGAATACAACTCTCCAAGCTAAGATTACCATAGTTGGGATAGATATCTATAGGTTCATAGTGCAACGTATCCTTCTCCAGTCCTAGTTGGTTGCTATGATGATAGAGTGTGACTCGCTTAGGTCTACAATGGGAGACCCCTCATATTCATAGGTTTCTCTAGTAGCTTTAGTTGCTCTAGTATGTCCAACAGTATAGGGAGTAGCAGGGATGGATCCTATGGGAGATTAAGAGACTACAGGCTTTGACATAGTGCCACATCAACAAGCGATCATCAGATGCTACCTACATCACTACCCTAGCAGGAGAGATCAAGTTACTCGAGGGTGAGGTTCCTGATAGGTCCATAGCTCCAAGATCTCAGAGGACTCATACTCAAGAGATAGGAAAGTCCTCAGCTAGATATAGTCATGGAATGCACATATCAGAGAGGACCTCAAGTGCCAGCTCCAAATGAACTCATAGGGAGGGTGGAGGCAATGCTAGAGTCTCTTAGAGTGGGGCACAAACCCTACTTAGTACGAATCTATGATAGATGCTATTGTACCAATTTTTATTGTAAGTTTGAGGACCTACATAGTTGCAGCCTACGGACATTTTGGACATATGTCGATGTACTATTTATTATCTATTTTTGATATGCATATATATATATATATATATATATATATATATATATATATATATGTGTGTGTGTGTGTGTGTGTGATTTGACATTTGAGACTCATTATATGTGTACATTTTATTTGTTATATGTTTATGAGATGCATATGGATGCAATGTTGATATTTTATGTTGATTTTATGCTATATGATGTGATGTATGCATGACATGCACTAGCTAGAAGATGGATGTATGACTAGATATTGTGATCTAGATGTGTAGATGGACTACTTATGATGAATGTATATGAATACAATGTTTGATGTTAAATGCATGTTTAATTTGTTGTACTTGTATGCATTTAATTTATGATGTTATGACATGATTTATGCCATGTATGTATTACATAATTTTTATGATGATGCTTTACTATGAATGAAAATGTATGTTTTAATCACTCAAAACATAATGTACGAATGCAATATGAATTTAAAAATCTAATGGATTACACCACATAATGTATAACAATCATGAACCGTAATTTCTATATTTTATTATAAGAATTAATCAATTGAAAATCCATATGTGAGATGCAATAATGTATTTTTTTCTATTCATAAGATTTGTAAATTAAAAGAATATGGATAACATAGTCAGTGGTCATTTAAATATCATTTTTGACATCCATCCGGTATCTAACCTATATTACAAATAATTCTAATAAACAAACTCTCATAAAAGAAATTTATATTTGATGATTGCATTGAAAATTGGTTGTTGTTATTTGGGAATTTTTGAGGTTTTCCATGAAACTCAAACACCCTAATTGACTTATCAATAGTTGTATAATTACTATACTAGACTTCTAAAAAATAAAATTTTCGCTCTAAAATACCAAGCCATTCATTTTTTTTTTGCTAAGTAAATGTATTATATTGCAAAAAAAGGGTTTTAAGGATCCCTGAACCTTTTACATAAGCAACATAAAAATAGATCCAAGCTTGATACAGAGATGAATAACCCAGAAAGGACTAAAAAATGTAAAAGGCCATTGAAGAGGATGCAGCCTCGACCATGAAGGAACTAAAGCCTTAACAGAGAGGAAACGAGGACGTAGCCTTAGAACAAAAGGGGAGCCCACAACTCCAAAACATAACTAGATAGAAAAAAAAAAACCTACAGACTGGAAATTACAAAAGCACACAAAAAATATTACACAATAGAAAAGACCAAAAAGGAGCAGAGTGAAGCCAAGCAAGTCAATCCTCACCCTCAATATATTCTTCATCCTTATTCTCCTCCTCAGCTTCGGTGGGCTTTGGTTCATCCTCCTTAGGTTCGATCTTGACGGCCACTATCACCTGCTCAGTTGTAGACATGTCTGCTTGACTAACCTATTCATTGTAGAAGAGCTTATGTAGCCCCTACCTAATGTCCATGGTGCAGTTCATCATGCAGTTCATCATTTCCATAGTGGAGGCAATGATGTAGTCCTTTAGGCGCTTGTTCTACTCATTATCATCTTTGATTTCAATCACTTTGGACTTGGCTGTCAGGTTCTGAATCTAAGCTGATTTCCTCATCGATTCGTCATTGGTATCAAAGGAAATGGTTGTCCTGACCTTCAATTTGGATAGGGCTTCATTGGCATTTTTCTTTTTTTTTTATCTTTGGACAGACACTCAGCAGGGGGAGTCAATTTGACAAGGTTTCTTGGGTCAGGGTTGACCTTAGGGCTATTGGCAAGGATATAGGTGTATATAACTTTGAAAATGCCTTGGTGCCAAGGGAGGTCATGGTTGACCTTGTCTCTGCAAGAAGATATGGAGTGATTCATGGATTTGAGGAAGAAAAAGGGAATTCTTAAGGGGTTAAGTTCTCTAAAATGATTGACGAAGGCCAGATGATAGGTTTTCATAGGTTTGTCAGGGTCATCAACACATATGAATTTCATGATAGGTTTCATGACAGCATTCCAGGGAATAGATAGGTTAGTTCTGAAGAGGCCAGACCCCTTGACCTTCTTTATAATTTTATCATTTCCTTTTAAATGATCCAGCTATTCATTACCCCTGTATGTGCAAATGAATATATTAGATAAGGCATAAGCATACCCCAGTTCCAGGCAGGTTTCATTCATCCCATTGTTGTATTGGGTATCCTCAAATGTCTATCCGATCCTAGGTTTGGACTTAGTCTAGGCGATCCATGCCACCTAAAGCTAGCTCACTCATAAATTACTTAGACCTACCCCAATGTCAGGTGGGATTCATTTAGCCCATTGTTGTATTGGGGATCACCCTATGGCTTTCGAGTAATGATAATTCCAGGGATTCAAGCTCCCCCTTATTTTATTCAATTTATTGGGATACTTGCCCATGTATAGTGATAAAAATCATTGTTTATTTTATTTATTATATTTTTCTCTTTTTTTTTTTTTGAGAACGGGATTTGAATTTGATATGGATTTTGATCTTGATTTGAATATTTTTAGGATTTTTCTCCTTCATTTGTAAGCAAGGGATTTATTCGAGTAGGGGGGAAATATTTGTCCTTTTGCCAATGACTACTACCCTAGACCATTGCGCCTCAAAAAATGAGCAAGTAACAAAACCTTTCACCTAAGGTGACCAAGACCACTTCGTAGTGTTCATATTTCCTTGCCCTAAGTAGGATTGTTAAATGTGTTTGATTAGTGATAGGATTCTGAGATGCTAAGTGCTATCAAAACTAGACCTCATCTACAAAAGCAAAGCAATATTTTTATCAAAATCTTGAGGAGACCACTAGTTATGGCTGAATGCCCGAAAAACCCTAGTATATTCTTCATAGCAACAAGAGGGGTTGTGCTGAAAAACATAATTACTCACAATGGTGATGAATGATAATGATAGTGAATATATGCATGATTGAAACACAAACTTGGTATTATTTTTAAGATTACAAACACAACCTATCCTAATGCAAGTGCAACAGATGGAAATACCTAATACAATGCAATTAAATGAATGTATGTGTAAAATGAAAATGCATGATGCAAATGTAATGAAATGCAATGTAAATTTTATGTTTTGCAATATTTTTGGATTTTATTGCTTTCTGATTTTTATGGATTTTAAATTTTTACCAAGGGATTTTGAATACCATTGGCACTTTTATGCTTCGACCAAAGGGCTTACAAATGCCTTTGGAGCCTTTTGTGAATTGACCAAAGGGCTTACATATGCCTTTGGAGCCTTTTGTGAATTGACCAAAGGGCTTATAATGCCTTTGGATATTTTTGTGAGTTGACCAAAGGGCTTATAGATGCCTTTGGAGGCTTTTGTGAGTTGAAAAAAGGGCTTACAGATGCCTTTGGAGCCTTTTGATGGTTTTAGGCATAGAACACTTTAATATGAAGGATGTTGAGAGGTTTAGGCCCTTCAACACCTTCCAACTATGTTAAGTGTTATGTCCTAGGTCCAATCTTCCCAAAGATTATATAAGAACCTAACCAATTAGCCATAAATTTGTCTCACAATTCTAGCAGTAGATTTGATTTTTGTTGGTTCTATTTTAGCACAAGATCACCAACTTCAAAGTCTCTCATATGGACCTTGTTATTGTAAGCTCATTTTAAGCACTCCTGATAAACACGAAAATTCTCAAGAGCATTTATGCGACATTAATCGAGTAGCATCAATTTATCTAGGTGAGCTTGTCATGTGGTATCATCATCAATGAACTCTTTCAATGCAATGCGCGGTATTGGAATCTCTAACTCTAAGGTCATAAAAGCCTCAGCACCATATACTAGTGAAAACAGAGTTGCCCTAGTGGGTGTCCAAATTCTAGTCCTGTAAGCCCATAATGCAAGGGGTAGCTATATGTACCAATATTTGTGGTTCTCCTATACTGTATTTTTCAATATGGATACCAATATCTTATTTGAAGCCTCGGCTTACCCATTTTCCTACAGATAATATGGAGTCACAAAACTATGTTTGATCTTATACTTGGACATTAAAGCCCTTACAATTTTGTTCTTGAATTATGTTCCATTATCTGATATTATCTTGAATGGTATCCCAAAATGACTTATGATATTGGTGAGTATATACTCCACAATACATACTCCAATTGTTATTTTTAATGATATTGCTTTCATCCACTTATTAAAATACTCAGTAGCCATGATAATGAAATTATATCATCCCGATGACAGAGGAGAGATCTTTTCGATGAGATCCAAGCCCTATTGAGCAAATGGCCAAGCTACCTAAATGGGATGTAAGGATTGTGACGGCAAGTGCACAAGATTAGCATGATGCTGACATTTAACGCATTTCTCAACATACACATTGCAATCCTTCTCCATAGTAGGCCAATAATAGCCCATGTGAAGTATGCACTTGATGATAGCCATGCCACTAAAATGGGCATCGTACGTACTATCGTAAGCTTGCAAAATTTCCTAAGCCAATTTTTGGGGCTCAAGACAATGAAGGATAACTCCATCATAGCTTTTGTGGTACAAAATATCTTCTAGCAAGACATACTTTATCACTTTCTATTTAAATGTGCATTTTGCAGCACGCGACAATCCTTGAGGGATTACACAAATTTTAAGGAAGTCATGTATTTGTGATGTTCAATTCTGATAAGCTTTAGCCTCAAATAGCAATACGACTCGTTCCCCCTACGGTTCAACATTTGCAAATGCAGACTGGGAAACAACCTTATGGGGAATGTTAGTACCACTCCTTTTAGGATCCTACAAGATCAAATACCCCCATGACATCTTCTTAAGAAATTATCTCATTAAAAAATTCCCTTCACTTGGTTGACAATGAGAATAAAATCACCAAAGATATTTAGCCTTTTGATCTTCATGGCGACAATTGTTTGGAGGCCCAAGATTAGGGCTTCGTATTTAGCATTATTGTTGATGCAAGAAAAGTCCAACTTGAATGACAAGGGTATTGGAGCACCTTATGGTGTGCACAACACTATTCCTGCACCACCCCCTTGCTTACACTTCAAACCATCGAAGAACAAGGTCATATCAACTTTGTTATTCGGTTCTTCAGGTTTGGGTGCTTCTTATAAGGCAAATATTGCATCATCAAGAAGCTCTATGGTGAGGGGCCTACTATTCTTGAGATGCACCTCATCCAGTTGATCAACTATGAATTATCCCTTGATGAAATTTTGGCTAATGAATTCCAAATCGAATTCTATCAATAGCATGATCCACTTTGCAGTACATGTATTATGATATGTCTTTCTCATCATATACTGCAAAGGATTTATTTTTGCTTACCAAAGTGCTTACAGATACCTTTGGATCATTTTGTGAGTTTAGCAAAGGGATTACAAATGCCTTTGGAGCCTTTTCATGGTTTTAGACATAGATCACTTTAAGATGAAGGATTTTGAGATGTTCAGGCTCTTCAACACCTTCTAATGATGTTAAGCGATATGTCCTAGGTCCTATCTTCTTAGAGATTATATAAGGACCTAACCACTTAGCCATAGATTTATCTCATAGTTCTGGTGGTATATTTGATTTTTGTTGGTTCTCTTTTAGCACAAGATCACCAAATTTAAAGTCTCTCATATGGACCATGTTATTGTAAGGTCATTTTAAGCGCTCTTGATAAATGCATAGATGCTCAAGAGCATTTACATGGCATTCATTGAGTAGAATCAATTGATCTAGGTGAGCTTGTTACATGGTATCATCATCAATGAACTCTTTCAATGTGATGCACATCATTGGAATATCTAACTCTAAGGGCATAATGGCCTCAACACCATATACTAGTGAAAACGGAGTTGCCCCAATGGGTGTCTGAATGCTATTCTTGTAAGCCCATGATGCAAGGAGTAGTTGGATGTGCCAATATTTGTGGTGCTCCTGTACTATATTTTTCAATATGGATACCATTATCTTATTTCAAACCTCAGCTTACCTGTTTGCCTATGAATAATATGGAGTCACAAAATTGTGTTTTATTCTATGCTTGGATGTTAAAGCCCTTATAGTTTTGTTCTTGAATGATGTTCCATTATACGAGATTATCTTGGATGGTATCCCAAAATGACTTATGATATTGGTAAGTATAAACTCCGCAATACGTACTCTAGTTGTCATTGTTAATGGGATTGCTTCCACCCACTTAGTAAAATACTCAGTATCCATGATAATGAATGTATGTCAACCCGATTATGGAGGAGAGATCTTTCCAATGAGATCCAAGCCCCACTGATAAAATGGCCAAGTCACCTTAATGGGTTGTAATGCCTATGATGGCAAGTTTGCAAGATTAGTATGATGCTTACATTTAATGTATTTCTTGATATACACATTGCAATCCTTCTCCATAGTAGGCCAATAATAGCCCATGCAAAGGATGTGCTTAACGATAGCCATGCCACTGAAATGGCCACCGTACATACCATCGTGAGCTTGTAAAATTGCCCAAGACAATTCTTAGGGCTCAAGATAATGAAGGAGAACTCCATTGTAGCTTTTATAGTACAAAATATATCCTAGCAAGACATACATTGTCATTTTATTTTTAATTGTGCATTTTGTTTAAATGTGCATTTTACAACACACGACAATCCTTGAGGGATTACACCAAGTTTAAGGAAGTCATGTATTTGTGATATCCAATTCTGATAACCTTCAGCCTCAACTAACAAGATGACTCGTTCCCTCTATGATTCAGCATTCACAAATGCAGACTAGGAACAACCTTATGGTGAATGGTAGTACCACTCCCCATAGAACCCTACGAGATCAAAGACCCCCAAGACATCTTCTTGAGAAAGTCTTTGGCTTTATAGAACCACTCATGGTTTGATTCTATATGAATCATGTTGATTAATTATTTGTTATCCAAATCCTTGTACTGCATGATAGAATGTGATAGCATTTTTACGTGGATGGTAGTAAAATCGGTAGATAGATTCTAAGGGATTAAGGATCCCAAATATGTCATAGTGTCTATGAATCGGTTTGACGAATAAGGGATTGTCTCAATGTCATACCACTCCAAATAAGCTATATAAGTTTCAACAAGATATTTGTAAGCTTTTAGAATAAGACACCTACATTGAAAAATTCCCTTCACTTGGTTGACAATGATAAGGGAATCGCCAAAGATATTTAGCCTTTGATCTTCATAGAAATAATTGTTTGGAGGCCCAAGATTAGGGCTTCATATTCAACATTATTTTTGGTGCAATAAAATTCCAACTTGAATGACAAGGGCATTGGAGCACCTTATGGCATGAACAACACTATTCCTACACCACCCCCTTGCTCACACTTTGAACCATCGAAGAACAAGATCATATCAGCTTTGTTATCTGGTTCTTTAGGTTTGGGTGCTTCTGATAAGGCGAAGATTGCATCATAAAGAAGTTCTATGGTGAGGTACCTACTATTCTCAAGAGGTACCTCATCTAGTTGATCAACTATGACCTATCCCTTGATGGACTTTTGGCTAATGAATTCCAAATCAAATTCTATCAGTAGCATGATCCACTTTGCAGTACGTGTATTAAGATATGTCTTGCTCATCATATACTGCAAAGTATTTTTTTTTATATGACATACATCATATGACTTAACATATAGTGCCACAATTTCTTTGTAGTGAATACTACTACTAAACACAACTTTTCTACGTTGGCATATCCTAGCATGTAACTCACCAAGGTTTAGCTAATGTAATATACGTCTTGCTCTTTATCTTGCAAATTCTTTTGGACTAACATGGTCCCTAATGCAAAGTTGATTTCTGATATATATAGCAATAATGGTACATCTGGTCTTGGTGAAGCTAGTACTGGTGGCATCGCAAAATAGTGCTTAATATCAGCAAAGGTTGCTTGATAGTCCTTGTCCTAATAGAATGGAATCTCCTTGTGTAGCAGTCAATTAATGGATCGATATTTGTTTGATAACTATGCAATAAATTGCTTTATGGATGCTACTTTGTCCTATAGGCTTCTTAATTCCTTGATATTCATGGGAGGATGCATTTCTAAAATAGCCTTGACTTTTGCTGGGTCAACTTCAATGCCTCATTTTGAAATCATGAATCCCAAGAGCTTTCTTGAAGTTACACCAAATACACACTTCTTAGGATTCAACCTAACATTATTCTCTATCAGGTGATCAAAGACCTTTCTTAGGACCTCTACATGCTCTGAACATAGCAATGACTTTATCAATAATTCATCGATATAATATTCCAATATCTTGTGCATGTAGTCATGAAATATGTATGTCATAGCCTGTTGATATATAGCACCAGCATTCTTAAGTCTGAATGGAATCACCTTATAACAAAATATCCCTAATAGCATTATGAATGTGATCTTATGTTGGTCTTCGAGCTTAATCCAAATTTGGTTGTAACCAAAAAAACCATCCATTAGGGAGAGCATATCATGACCTACAGTTGTGTCTACAAGAGCATCTATGTTTGTCAACAAAAATGAATCCTTTGGTATTGCCCTATTGAGGTCTCTGAAATCCGTACAGATACGGATCCTTCCATCAAGTTTTCTTACGGGCACCATGTTTGATACCCATTCTAGTTAGTCAATGGAGATGATAAACTCTACATCCAATAGCTTTTGAAATTCATCTTTAACCATTAAGCCTACTATTGGATGAATCTTCTTGAGTTTTTGCTTGACTGGATTTTTTGAGATATCTAGAGAAAGGTTATGAGTAACCAATTTTGGATCTAGACTCGACATGTCCTTATAAGTCCAAGCAAAGAGATCAGGTCTCTCTTTTAGTAGAGATATGAGGTTTTCATGCTCATTAGGAGTCAGACTATCTCCAAGTTTAACCTTCTTAGGATTGGTGGGATTATTGTTGATATCCACCTCAAAGGTTTCCTCTATTGATATATGGGATCCCTCCTCAAGCTGGTGAGGCGTAGGGATAAAATGGATGTCAGTTGTTGGGTTTGTGGATTCCTTATTGGAACCATCCTCAAAATGATAAATATCATGTGTATATCCTAGCGTAAAATGGAAAGGTTGCAACATTTCTTCGTTAGGGAAGAAACATTCAGGCTCTAGTGGTGAATCAACGAGATCCCAATCAATAGCGTCTACATTAAGACACAATGTCTTGGAAGGATCAACTGGATTATGAAGTGGAGTGGTCAAATAAATGGAGATTATATTTATGGAATGGATTATGCCTCCAGGACCATGTGCATGTGACTCTACATCAATAGAACTTTCATCCCTGAGATGTGGTTTTGGGGGTATGGGGATCTTTGGATCTGATCTATGAGCAGACTGTCGGATGGGATCATTGAACTCGAGGAGCTCCATGTATGTTGGTGGATAATGGAAGACTATATGATAAATCATATCCAAACTAAGTGGCCCCCTCCTGAAATAAGGATCGTGATACCTTTCATTAAGCATATCATCAATATTGATTGGCACATGTAAATGATGCAACTCACGAGGTCCAATATAGGCCCTCTATATTTTATCCTCGTAATAGCTATCGTATATGAATCTCTCACCCCTACCCACTAGAATTGGGTATGCTTTGTTTCATCCTCATAGTCACTCTCAACTATGAAGAGCTCTTCAGTCTCGTCCATTTATTCCATGGGTAACATATGACGTAAGTTTAGAGGGACTAAGTAGGCCAACTCATTTTCATCCTCATATTATTCATTTTTTAAGGATAGCTCAATGTCATCTGTTCCATAATTGTAGTCTAGTCCATCACTTTCGATAATGAACACTGCATGCACGTCCTTAGAAGCAACTTTTAATTTAGTATCTCTTGCTATATCTAAATTCTAGATCTGCATACCTGTGTCATCGGTAGCTTCACGAATTTGATTGTCCAAGTTAGCTCTTGGAATGTGATCTGGACCAGTCTCCACCAAGATGCTCTCATGATATTTCTCGGGTGGTTCTATAGTTACATAAGACACTAATCGGTTATCCCTTCGAAATGCATAGGTATTGGGGTGATAAGTATTAAAGTTGACTTCCCCCCCATATTGAGGTACAGGCAGTCTAAATATGTCATGAGGAGCTCATCCTGTCCTCTAATATAATACCCTAATTTGAACTTGTCAGTCAAAAATTGATACTGTGATTCATATGGCCTCCTATGCCCCTACTCGAATAATCCTAGACCATAACCATGCCAATGGTAATGGTTAGAAAATCATATGGTGTATTTCAGGTTAGAGAGATAATGAACATTCATAGTGAATGGTTCATCATCATCCTCATCCATGGGAGTGCAATATTCAAGCTAGTCGAGCCCTTCATAGATGAAATTGGTTTGGTTAGGCGACACACCTAGTGGTACCACCATCCTTATGGGAAGGTGATGGAATCATGGTTGGCCCATATCCTATGTAGTCTCGATGATCAACATGAATGTTACATTCTGCATGATGTACTCCCCTAATCTAGGATTAACAAAATGAATGGTCACCTACGGTGGAGATGACCCTACTAAAGATATAGGTGAAGCAGGCTAAGGTGCCTCTTCAACTTCTCCTTGAGCTTCCTCTACTTCCATGGGAGTAGAGACATCAATAAAAACTGGCTTGGATGCTTATTTTATCTCTTTTTTGCCCATATTTAATTTTAGCTTTCTATCATCCTAACGCATTATGGATGTAAATGGTTTGGTAGAAGAAACTGTCATGTGATCCGATCGTTGAGATTTGGACATCGTAATTTTGGCACACACTTCTTTCATTTTACCTCTTGCCTCTTTGATCGATGATGCTGGCCATATGTCCAGGTGCATTGAGGGGAGAACGAAGTCCCTCGACAAATCTTCTAAGTTCATGTATTTGAATGGTTCTTCATCTGAAGGTACCACGTGAACCTATCCCTCATGAACATATTTAATAAATTGATGGAGAATGGAAGGGACATAATGCATTTCTCTTATTAAAGGTCTCCCTAGAAGGATATTGTACTACATAGCACCTTCAATCACATGACACATCATCAGGATGGTCTTCAGTCCCACCTAAATACATAATACTATAGTGTTGACAGTTGAGCATAATGCATTGTTAAAGGCTCTCAATGTGAAGTAAAAAGGTATGATATGTGTATTTGGCAACTTCAGGTATGTTAGTGCCTTGGTCATGATAATATTAATTGATGATCCCATATCAATGAAAACCCGCTTGAAAGGTATGTGATTTACACATGCAATTATGTGGAGCAGTGGGTCTACTGTGACAATGGAAGTCGTCTTGATTTAATGATAATTAAATTGTATGACCAGTTCCTGACATTGTTGCACGTGTTCCATGAAGTGTGTGAACACTTTGGGATCCTATGACTGCACTTCTATGGACTTTAAAATGTACATAAGTGTCTCCCTATGCTTGGTGGACTGCTAAATCAACTCATAAATTGACAACTTTGCTAGAGTCATCTGTAGGTTTTGAACTAATCCACTCCTGCTTATCACCATTGGTCTAGTTGGTGGTCTTAGCACATTTTAGGCTAGCCTTGGAGGAGGCGCAGCTTGGACCCTAATAAGAGCTGGAGGTTGATTTGGTCTTTCATACCTCACATGTTTTGTGACGATGTTAACCATTTCGATGAACTCATGGGTTGGTGGTTCAATGTGTACTTGATTGACTTGGCCAAAATTATTCCTTGGTAACTCATGGTTGGGTAGATGATTTCTGTAAATTCCCATATTCTGATTGTTTGGTGCTTTTGAATTACCTACAAGAAGCGTACCTCTTTCGATCATATTTTGCACTAAATGTTTGAAATACCAACATACCTCTATTTTTGAAAGACCAATATACCTCTATGAAATATTGATCATCCTTATATCCCTTAGGTTTGGGTTTATTAGGGTCCACTAATTTAACCTCAGGTAAGTTTATTGCCTTTGCCTCGCACAATTGATGAAAAATCAATGTCAACGATTTCGATAATTGATTTAATATGTGAGGAGGACATCTTTCTTTATCCTTACACCTTTGATTGTTATTGTGCTAGTCATATTGTGCACGAGTAGGTTGGGCTTGATAATTTCATTTGTGTTGCTCCTTATCCCCTTTTTGAAGGTTTAAAACCACCTGATTAACGTGGGTCGACTTGGCCTATTGTTTCTCAGTGCTCTTATTGTTCCATTCCTTCTTTTTTCTGAGCTTCAAGTTACCCTCCTATAACTTGATATCCTCTATCATTTTGGCTTGTGCCAAAGCCTTTTCAAATGTTTGATATTGCTACAACTACAACAATAGAAAAATATGCTTGGTGTAACTTTTTGTAAACATCTGAGTTAATTCAGAGGCAAGGATGGAAAATGGTATCTTTACCATCATCTTCCTCCATCATTTTTTGTAATCCATAACTGGCTCATCATCATGTGGTATTAAATTAGCTAGGTCATATAGGTTCATCTTTTTCTTGACATTGAAAGAGAAGCATTCAAGAAATGCATCAGCCAGTTGGTCAAAACTAGTGATGTTGTGTCTTTTGAGTTGATTAAACCACTCCCAGGATGGGCCTAAGATGGTTGTAATGAAGTTCTACAGGATAAATGCATCATTACTTTTGATCTAAAAGCATATGTCTCAAAAACTCGTCATGTGCTCCTAAGAATCCTTCTCTCCTTGAAAATTTTCTAGCCTAGGCATCTCAAAATGCTTAGGAAAGTTCAAAATAGGCAATTATGGGAATAAAGGTTCATTATGAATCTTATTCAGGGTAGGATTTTGATAAGTCATTCCTTGCTTCTCTATAGCCTTAACCTTTTCTGCCAAGGCCTTATAGGCCTATGAAGATAGGATATCCTCTTCTCTAGATTGCCTTTGAGGCACCTTCGAAGGTAGATTCCTCGTCGATCGAGGTGGAGGACTAGGCTTGTCATCCACTTCGAATTGGGATATTTTGGGATACTCTTGATCTTGTTCATCTCCCACCTCTTCTTCATACTGCCTATGCCCATGATGTTCGGATGTTGGATGGTGATCTTTGTGTTAGGTTTAATGGTGAGTATGTGTGTCTATATACTCAGGGTACAACTCAGGCTGTGAAGCAACTCGTTTGTCAATGCGCTCCTTGGGGTCACTATGGGGAGGTAAACCAACACAAGCCAATCGGTCATCCCTCTCAACATGCTCCTTTTTATCAAGGATGCATTACTCATGCATGTGTTGTTCATATAAGCATTGTATTATGAACCTTTGCCTTTGATTGTCCTTATTTTTGAGGTGTTCCCGCTCTACATGAACATCCTCTAATTGGTCTTGGATAATCTAACATATTTGCTCTGACACCACTCTGTGAGATATATCTATGTGATCAGTCATATGAGGCCTCTAGTGTGTGTGCTCTATTCGAGAAACTTTGTGGGTGTGTCCCCCAACAGACTGATTTTCCATGCTCTTTCCCTTGTCTGTGAAGATGGCATTCACGTCCAATTTTTTCTTATACTTTGTATCCTCATGGGATGCAAGGGCATGCATATCTTGAGAATGCTTGGAGCATTCTTTAGGTTATCTAATGGTCCTAATCATACTTTTTCTACACTCATTCATAGGACAATAGGGCATAAGCGAAGGCTTATAACATAGCTATCCTAAGACTCTATCCATACCATCTAATTGACTACTACACCATGGATCATGTGGTTGTGTGTCGTTTAATCCCACTTTAGACATGTCTATGGTGAACTTACAAGGTTCACCTCTGTAGGGAGTCTGCATGGGCCTATGCTTGGAGGTGACCCTATCTACTTTCCCCTGAATGAGTGGATCTCGAGCCTATCTATACTCATATGGTGGGGGTCTTAAGCCTCCCTTATGTACAGATCGAAGGGGTACCAACCTGGATCCCTCTATGAAATACTCCTCAATAGATCCTATGGATGCATGTGAAGTGTGATCACGATAAATGCTACAATGCTTAAGACCCCTAGGTTGAGAAGCCCCATGCTCTAATATATATCTTGAGGAGTATATAGTACTTCCTCTAACTAGGGTATTCTCAATAGGATACCCGTGCGTAGAATTATCCCCTCTAATACTCATCGAATGATGTTTGGTAGGATTTTGTGGTTGAGGGCATTTTACGTTGTGTTGTGCAATGGGTGGAGCTTCAGCCTCAATCTCGGGTCTATGCCCAGATCAGCCCCTTCGTGTTCACACCATGATATTATATTATCTTTTATGTAAATTTTAAGGCAAGCAAAGTAAACAATGATGATTATCTTTTTTTAAAAAATTTCTTGTGAACCCTAAATTGTTTGATGTGTTTTTCAAGTTTTTTGTATCATAAAGTAACTCTCATCGTGTTTTCAAAATGTTGATGATATACTCAATTGTTTAAGGGTTTTCACCTATATACTTGCACATTGACAACCTCGCTATGAACTCTAGGTCTCATAATCCCACCTATAATATGTGGTAATGAAGTCTACACACGGTCAGGGAGCATAGATCCTCTCGCTCCTCACCCAGTTCACTCGCAGTCAACGATATACCTCTTCAAAGAGAGATACGTGCAAATTTTCCAAGGGTTATGATGGTTCTTGAATCTAGTATTGGTCTAGTAACAAAAGGATTGAGGGATTTGGGCCAATGGATAAATATCACTGCCACCGTCATTGAACCCTACTAGTGGTTGGATGTGAATTCCAAATCACTAGTGTTTACAATGTGTCGTGGTGTGTGTGGTTATTTTTACTTTGCATGAAATAAAAATGCATAAAATAGCATTCAAATGATTTGCTACATGCTTTTAAAATAATGTTTCACTTTAAAAGAATGCATGAATATACTAAATGATTTTTTAGAGAATGCAACTATCTATGAAGAAATAGCCACTGATTAGGCATCAAGCATGCAAAATCTAAAACACAAAATTTCCTAGACTTCTGGAGACTAGGACAAACTACAATTAGAGATCCGCTATTCCTAGCAATGGCTAGTAGAAAACTAAAAATGCATCTATGGATTTCCCATTCTACTTTTTGCTATATTTTCTACTTAACCTATTCATCTATTGCATTCTGACAAAATAAAACACCGAAAAAACAAAAAAATACAGGGAAATGGGACCTAACTTAGATCCAAGTATGATGATGTTGTCTGTTATAACTGATATTCTATTTTCTGATGATGTTGCAACTGTTGCCCGTAGTTGTTAGTCGTGGTTACAACTATTAACTGAGGTTGTCAACCACAATTGAGACCTTCCATAAAAAATATAACAAGTTAGAATTTTAGATCGCATAAATTGTAGAGTTCCATCATGATCACTTTTTTGGTAATCTGGGAATCATACACCTAAGCTAGTAATAACTAAAAATCAACATAAAGCATGAAAGATGAATGAATTTGCAAATAAACATAAATAAGGGTTTCCTTTATTAAATTTCCATTGAAACTCGATTACAAATCCATCCCCCTTAGGGATACCCAATGCGATACAATTACTACAATAATAGAAAAATCCCCACTAAAGGATAGGTGTAATCCAAAGGCTTCCTAGGTTGACACGAACTGCTCCAAGATAAATATAGCCTTCTTCTCCATGATTAGAGGTATTTGTTGCATTGAATGGCAAGACCCTATTAACCTTGTATCCAAGAAACAACAAGAAATAATTAAACACAAAGGAGGCCTCTCTTGATGAGGCTTTTAGAGGAAATTATACAAAATATGCCATGAAAGCTTGAAATCAAGAAAGTGCAAGAAACATAGTAAACTACACTAAACATGACAATTGACCATCAAGAAATGTAAAGGAAGCATAGATCAATCCATATAATATCCTAATTAACAATTGAGAGCATATATGCATGGAAATAATAACATCTAGTCTAAAATTGACTAATACTTGAAAATAAAAGGAATCTACCTTAAATCAATGATTCTAACAGTCTAATGAGAAGACATAAAATCAATCTATAGTAAAATTACCTAAATGAAAAAATAGAAATGTAAACCTACTTCTAAAACCTATTGAAAAGAGGATTAAACCTTGATCGCAGGTCTATGAAGTAGTTGGCACTGTTAGCCGCGATTAAACCGTGAATATCCTTATTCTACAAATCAAGGCTTGATTCCTTAATTCACTCCGATGAATTAATGTTCAAAGGTCACCTTGATGTCCTCTGATAGATTTTGCAGTTGAATTGCTCATATTGGTGATGGAATGGGCTTAATTATATTTTTTGATTCCTCCTTGCCCTCCATAGCCTTCTTGGCTCCAAATGCCATTTGATCTCCAATTGGGTAGCAAAAGTGTTCCTATTAATGAATGCAAGTGAGTATGCAATTCGATAGGTCTTCTTTGCTTTTCAACTCAAGATTCATCTATCTCTTTTCCCAATTTGGAGGGGGTTCTTATAGCACTTAGGAAGACCATGTCTTAACTTCATGGGGAAGCCAATATCAAGAAGGTACAATTGAGATAGTTGGAGGGAAGCTTCTGGAACTTTTTTCCCTCAAACCACTTGAATATTTAATCAATTGTTCGTTGTAACCGATTTTGGGTTGACCAAGGTCCAATTAATTTTGAAGGCTAGCCACAGCTCTAAGGTGCAACTAGCTCTGTTAATCGTAGGTGTCAGTTGTGGCCAACACTGATTAGGCCAAGATGCCTAAATGAGTGGTTAGAACCACTGCTATACCTTGGAATATATCCAAGATCTTCCATATGGTCTTCTAGCATGTCCCATATGAGTAGTCATCTGGACATGATGCATTTTAGGTGTCTACAAATACAAGGTCGACTCAACTATTGCAGTTGTAAGAATAAAGAGAGAATATAATGCTTTCATGGAGCATGCTCAGATAAAAAAAAATTGGTTTAGCAAGAATATTTCAGAGAAGGTATTTAAGGCTGGTGATCTTGTATTAAAATGGAACGAGAACAAGGTAAAGCCAGGCAAACATCACAAGTTTGAGGTAATTTAGGAGGACCCTTTTCATATTTCTAGTGTGAATCAATTCAACTCATATTATCTGCAAGATATGGATAATCATGTGTTGGCTATTCCAATCAATGGTCTTCATCTGAAGGCCTACTATCAGTACAAAATTTAGGATCAAGAATGTAAATATGTACATATTTTATCATTTTTATTTTTATGTTTTACTCTAAAAAAGGGAAGCAAAAATAACTTTCACTGAGCAGAAGTGTTTTCGCTAGCAAAAATCATTTTTGCCAATAAAAATCTTATTCACCAGCGAAAACCTTCTTCGCCCCTCCCTCGATCAAAAAAAGAAGAAAAAAAGAGAGATGAAAGTAAAGCGTGAAATTCCTTTTCACTGGGTGAAGGTATTTTCACTGGCAAAAATCATTTTTACCAGCAAAAATCCTTCCTGCTTCCTTTTTTGGAGCACCCAAGTTGGATAATTCATCTTAGAAGCATTTTTTTGGTAGAAATCATGCATGCTTTAAAAGGGTTTTGCTTTTTCAGGATAATGGAGTTAAAATAACGCCTATTTTTAAATCTTGGCACTCAAGTTGGTGAAAACAATGCATGGAAAAAAATAAAAATAAAAGAAATAAAAACACTTAAAGGAAATATAAAAAAGAAAAAAAAAATTGCCCATACATCATTTTTGGAGTAAAATTCATCTTCGAACCCCTTCGCTCATGCATACCTTCCATTTTTAGAGCGAAACTCAATTTGGTAGCTCTAGTCACATGCTTTTCGGGTGAACAAACTATCAAAAGCTATTTTAAGGATTTTAGAGAGCAAAATGCTTGTTTACCTTGTTTTTAGTGAACTCCCAAAACACATGGAATTTCTCCAAAAAAGTTAGTGAAATCTATTTTTGGCACTCCACTTCAGAGAAACAGGTGCCCATCATATAATTCAAAGAAAAAAAGTGGTGAATCATGTTTTTTCAAAATAACTGTTAATGATAAGTTGTGCTCCCCATGAAGGAAAAAAAGGAAGGCGAAACAACCAATCACAACACTCGAGAGAGATATGGGCGAAACCATTGAATCATTGGAAAGTGTGACATGACCCTAAATTTAGAAGATACATTGCAAGAATTAAATTTGATAGGTATGGCTAGAAACTTATAAAAGGGAGAATACTTCAACTGAATAATAAAAAAAATGGAGATATCTTGTCTGTGAAATTGTTGTGAATTGTTTTTGCTCTAAGGTTTTGAAATTATTGGTTGTCTGCTCAAATAAAGTCAAAGATAGAAAAGAATATCACAGAGGCCAAGAGAGATAAATCTCAGAAGAAGACTGACCAAGATAAGAGGTATCAAAAATCTAGAGATGAGGACGAAGAAGTAGAACTAGCACCTTACTATGATTGCCTGACATAAATCAACGACTATACAATCACAAACAGATGTGTGGAGAAATTATGGTAGGACGTAAAGTTCAATATTTAGAAGGTATAAACTAAAATTTCACACACCATGGTGTTTTACTCCCATATTTTTTGGTATCTGTGTACATCGGTGCATTCATGTCCTGAGCTAATATGGATGATTACACAATTTTACGATCCTTCTACAAAATCTGTTTGAAACACCAATGGAGATAGGTTCAATATTTCAACTAGCTCGATCAAGGATGCTTTTGCTTGTGGTGCAAGACCTCATTTCGATGTCATGTTTAAGAAGCTCAATATTTTAGTGTGGGAGGAGAGATACCAGTCTACAGTACCTATGTGAAATTTCATGTAAAATCAGTTACTGAAGACACCACAGTTTTGGGAATTGCCAACTTTTTTGGTGCCACTGAGATAATTCAAGAGCCTAAAATTATATTCGATGTTTGCATGGGTTGTTAGACTACCCTCAGATTCCACAATGCATAAGTGGAAAGCGTCACTTGTGTAGTGTATTTCACAGGTTTAATTTTACACCCCGACTGCCATGAAAACAACCACAAATCCTATTTTCTTTGATTGGGAAAATTTTGTAGCTTGAATAATGCATACTCAGCTACAGAAGGTGTAGAGTGAGAAATACATCAACTTCATGCACTATTATTTTCTGTTCTGGTATTTCTTTTATTACATGCATTCTCATTTTACCTTTGTAGTAGTAAAGAAGATAGATGAAGAAGGCAGAACATTTCTAGTTTATGCATGGACTCAAAATTTTTCAAAAAAAAGAGTCCTATTATAATTTTTAATCGAATATTTTTGGGTCTCACCTTTTAGCTTATTTACAGTGTGTGCGATAGAGTAACAAAAGTAATGAAGGAGGAATTTTTTAAGGGGGAGAAATGTGACGTGTTTTTGCTAATGCAAGGAGTTATCATTAGGATTTTTTGCTTTATGAGTAAATATTTTCTGTTATCGTATTTTACCATGAAGCATATTTTTGCACTGGAGGTAGCCTAACATAGTGATTTTGTGAATGACACATATGGATCAGGCAGAGAAAAGCGAGCTACATGCACCATGCCCTTTCAGTTTGGTGATTTTAAAGTGATGCAATGTAGGTAGAATGATTTAATAGCTAAAACATTGTACGGCCATGGGTTAATTAAGCTTCCCTAGTGATGGCGATATGACCCTTTCGATGTTTTCAAAAGGTTTATCGAGGCCAAGAATTTTCATTGCTACCCTAGAGAATACATATTGCAGCAGAGAAACAATTCCAAGGGACACGATCTTGAGTGGAATGTTAAAAAAATGATGTTTCTCCCTCCTTGGCATGATTTTTATAAAATAGAGTTTGAGTATGATCCCACGAATCATCTAGAGTAGGTTCCTCATGATTTGTTTAATCAAATGAAAGTAAAATTGCTCGAATGGTCTGATGATAAGATCACCAACTAGTGGGTCATGAGGGTTCATAGAGGGAAGCCCAAGTCAGCTTACCCATTGGTTATGTATGAAGTTTTTTTGCTAATTTATGACTAGTATTGCAATAAGTACCAGCCTATCTCTTTCGCTAACCTGGTGCCTCGAAGTATTCAAAGTCCTAACAAGGAAGAAGACATGGTAAAATCAAAGAAAGTGTTGGTCAAAGAGAGGATAATTATCAAAGAGGAAGAGGAACAATCATCGCTCGAGGAATAACTTCCACTCTAAAAGAGGAACGCGGGTATAAGGTTACCTTTCTCCAATTGGGTAAAGAAGCCCAGAAGTGGTACAATTTCTGCTCTCAGAACAAAGACAATTTCTTCACTTTTGATTGAGAAAACTGATTGTAAGGAGGCACCCTCTTCGGTTTAGCAAGAATAGTCAGGCCATATGGTGATTTTGGTAGATCTAGAGAAGAGAAATAAGAGGAAGAGAAATATCCAATGGTGCAGTAGTTTTTATGATCGATTCAAATGGTGTCAGAGCCTGTAGGTATACATTTTCTTTCTTCTTCCCTCAATGACCTACACTTGGTGACCATGGCTCCACCACCCTTAGTTTCTACTTCCACTTCACCTCCATTTTTTATACCCATATCTTTGGCCCCCCTTTCCACTTCATAGTCGCAAGTCACCAATGCTCCCCCACTTTCCTCTATCCCCTTCATTTCTCTCTCTTTTAGTTCATTCGCATCTACCCTGAATCCATTTTTCCTTCCATTGTCCTCCATTCCATATTCCATCCTTGTCAATACTTTTGCCACTATAAGTACGCAAGCCCCTCCCAGGGTAAGTTTAACTATAGCGCCTTCCACTTTTGCTCCCTCTATTGAGCCAAACTCTCAGCAGACCCTCTTCCTATTTTTGCTAATTTTTATAGTACAGGTGATGAGCCTCAGAAATGCTCATATTTTGTATGAGTTTCATTAATCATTATGCGGCTATATAATAGGAATTGTATATTTTTATGAATGGTTATGTAATTATTTCATAAGATTATGTGTGTTATCTAATTTGTATGTTTTAGTGTGTTTTTGTGGAAATGTAGTTGATTTAGTCAGATTTGGATCAATCAAGGTATTTTCATGGACCTGGGACTTTGTTTCTTTCGAAATTAATGCATGGTAAGTAGGTGCATTCATCTTAAAATAAGGCACCAACAAAAGGTAGGTGTCTTCCTCTTCCAAGAAGGTGCCAATAGAAGATAAGTGCCTTCCTCTTCCAAGAAGGCACCAATAGAAGGTAGGTACCTTCCTCTTCCAGGAATGCGCCAATAGAAGGCAAGCGCCTTCCTCTTCTAGGAAGGCACTAACGGAAGTTAGGCACATTCTATATAAATAAGGCACCCGATATACTTAGGCACCTTCCTCATAGAGAAGGTCCCTCTGTTCTTTGCCCGTTGACCAGATAACACGATGTGGGCAACATTGACTGGTGTAGTTCCAACTCTACGTCATGTAAGTTAATTCAAGAGTTGCACTAATGTATGAGAATGTCCTACCTACACCAGGAAAAGCACAAACCAATTAGAGAACACACCACCATTAGGAATGAATGTCAGTTTTAGTAGACATCGATTACATTTACCAAACTGTCTTAGTTTAGTCTAGAATGAATCGACTGTTGTAACCACCTTATAATAGAAGATCTGTGGGTGTTCTATATAAACACATGCAGAACTCTCTGATAAGATATCAAAATATCAAAGATAGAATATAGAATATAGAGAGGAGTACAGAGGTTAAGAAGCATTGTAATTCCTTGGTGATTATAATAAATTTCTAAGAGTTCCTAAGCACGTGTTCAACTGGGAGGAAGTTGTTGGAGCCTGGGCCCACTCCAAGCCAGTATTTCTTCCCTTTATTTGTGTTTTCTAGATTAGCTTACTACTTTCATAGGTTTATTTTTGTACTGTTATTTTATGATTGCAATAGGTTTGTTATTAGTATGCACGTATGAATGTTTTCTTTCTAAAGATTTCATTATTCATACGTAATTTATTGAGTGAATGGATGATTTATAACCTTTGAAACACCCCCCAATAGTAGATCTAAAGGACTCATCTCAAAGTGGTATTGTAAGTGATATTGTGTGAGATACTTCACAAGTTTATGAAGCTCCCTAGGTTGATAATTAATGCATGGGCAAGTGAAAAAAATAGGAAAGAATTTAACCTTGTTTGGCCCGCAACATTTTGGTGTCGTTGTTGTTGTCGAGGAAGAGCCTCTACTAGATCAATTGCAATACCTAAAACCTTCCATCTAACCTTGTATGAGTTCTTCAAGAAGAAGAGGACCTGATGGTATATTTGTAAAACAAAGTTCTCCAAAACCTGAGTCGGCCAAACACTCTGAGCTCGAACTAGATTTTCCTGACTCACAGCCAGCACTCCACTGGAGTGAGGATCCGCACTTTGTGCAAAGTGCTTCCTCATTCCATCAACTTGGGGAAGAATGAACCATCATAAACCCCCTGTTTAAAAGGAAACCTTTAGAGGAATCCCTTTTGTGGAAATTTTTAGAAGATCAGACGATAACACCAGATAACCGTAGAGCCTTGACTCGAAAAATTTTGAACGATCGTAAGGCCATAAGTACTGCATTAGAGACCACATTTCCTAAAAAAATAGTCGATGCAAAATAAGTTTCATCTGGCTTTAGCTTATTGATGAAGGAGTAGGAGATACCAAAATGAAAAACATATCCCCTGCTCACCTTCCTACCTTCAGAGGATACCCAAACGAGGACCCTGACTTGTTCTTATTTAAGTTCAATGTTTTATGTAGGTCTGTGGACTAAAAATATGATACGCAAAATTTGAAGCTCTTTTCTTCCACATTGGATGATGCAGCTCTGTGGTGGTTCATCGATCTAGGGGAGAAACACATTGCCACATGGGATCAAATGAAGAAGCTCTTTCTAGAGCAATATCAAGACTTCGAGAGAGCAAGAGACTCTAGAGAGAAATTCCTAAGCATGACGTAGAAAGAGGATGAGTCTCTCAAAGAGTACTGGGAGAGATTCAATTTCAATATTCAACGGTCTCCTCACGTGAAGCTATCTGATAAATCTCTCAAAAGCATCTTTTTGAGAGGGCTTAACAATGAATCGATGGAGGCTCTCAACATGATTTCTGGAGGTGATGTCTACTAGCACACTATGGAAGACATCCTACAACTATGTTGGAATTACTCAAGAAGGAGAGGCAAGACCACTTCTAGAACCATGAAAGCTACTGCTTCAGTCATGAAAACAAAAATAGGCAACATGCTTGAGGATCTAAAAAGTGAAATACTTTTGTCTCTAGCATTGCAAATGGATACGCTGTTGTTAGAGAAAAAGAAGTAATAAAATGATGTAGCATTCGCTTATTTATACCCAAAATGTAGAGGAAAGCATGCAAATAATGCATGCTCGAAGAACAAAGTCAGAGTATGCACAGTTTATAGGCTGAACCATAAGACCCGATTGTGCCCAAAATTGCCTAGCAATCAGGACGATGCTGAAGCCACAGAGGCCTATTTCATAGGCAATCGAAAGAGTTGGCCACAACCCCCTATGGAGAATATGCCAACTGGAATGCCATCATATGGGTAGGACCATACATGTCACAAGGCCTGCCTCAACCACCTAACATGGGGTGGTGGGGGCCATTGCCTTGGTCTAACGCGCCCCCAGGTGTTGGAGTTTGA